>JBCJKH010067766.1:0-19537 GCA_039877255.1 Loriculus beryllinus | reverse complement strand
AGGTTGGACACAGGGGCTTGGAGCAAGCTGCTCCAGTGGAAGGCGTCCCTGCCCGTGGCAGGGGTTGGAGCTGGATGAGCTTTAAGGTCCCTTCCAACCCAAGCCATTCCATGATTCTATGGAATCATGTAGTGATCTCATTCTGCTCTGGGGTTTCTCTGTAGCTGCAGCTCATCAAGCGACAGTGTTACTCCTGGTTATATGGCTGTGGCCCTTGAAGGAGAACTAAGCCATTGCTGGTGTGATTGGTAGCACTTCATGCTTCAATTTAAATGTGACCATTAATATCAAAGCACTATAACCTCTCCTGGAAATGGAGATCTGTGAATGCTGCACACTGTCCATCAGTTACCTGTGACCTTCATGAGCTCAATAAGTGTAGAAAAGCTCAAGCAAAGATGGAGGCTTCCAGTCTATTCCTCACTTAATTTTTTTACCACAGGAAAGCTTGCTGATCAGCAAATGTCCTCTAAAGCTGAGGTTTGCTGCTTGTGGCTAACAAAATATAAGGAAAAATGTTTGAATATAGATTAGAAATAGGTGTGGAAGGAAAAAAAATAGCTGTGCTCTTGAATACACAATAAGATACAGATTGCTACAGTGGATGAGCTCTGCTTCCAGGAAAGTAATATTCTAAAGAGATGGTACCTAAATAACTTCAAGACCTATGCAAATTAGTACAAGCCACAAAGCGCATGAAGGTTTTAAGCAGGCAGAGGATGACATGATTGTGTTCTGAGACACCCCCATTTATCACAGAATCTTAGAGTGGGTTTTGTTTAAGGACTTTATTAAAGTTGTAATTCTGGCAGAATTCTCTTCTGGGGAAAACAAACTCAACATGTTTCAGGCGTGGAAAAGTTCGTTGATAGGAATGGCAAGTATTCCAAGCTGATCTGCCCAGCTTTTTCTCAGTGTGCCAGTGCTTTTCTGTCCTGGGCACAAAGAGGAAGGTGGTTGTTTTAGCCGTAGCATGGCTAAAATATCAGTTGCTTTCTAGGGTTTTCACAGTTATTGTATTCCTTACACATTGAGGTTTTTCATCTGTGGTTCCCTTTGGATGCCATTCATCTAGTGGGAATTTTGGACAGGATTGTTCTGATGGAGTATAGGGGAGGTAAGAAGGGAAGTTTCATGACCTGGGTGCTTGGTGCTCAGATCTTGTCAAAGGGGAAGACCCCAAAGCCTGGTTTTTATTTCTGAATGAGTGAAGTCTTGCTCATTCCTTCAGATTTATCTTGCTACCCTTTTGCAGGATAAGAGCATTTACAGCAGAACACACAGTTCTTGCCCTGAGCTTTATTGCCTGCTTGTGCTCAGAAGATTGGCATTCCCTTTGGGAAAGATACTTGATATTGCATGTTGCTTTTCTTTTTTCTGTGATTTTTAGTGTTCTATATTTGAGTAGTTGCCTTGAAACCGAGCATTACCTAGACAATATTTTTTTATGGCCTTTAAGCAGGGAAAAAAACATTCAAAAGATGAATAATAGTGTGTTAATTGAGCAAGTGACTTAACATCATCCCATGCTAATAGTCCATGTGACTTCACTCGTACATCATTTTTCTTCTCATTATTACTAGGTAATGGTGATGCCAGAAGGAGCAGAAACTGTTTCAAGGCCAAGTCCCGATTATCCGATGTTACCCACGATACCACTCTCTGCCTTCTCTGATCCCAAGAAGACCAAACCATCCCATGGGTCAAAAGTGAGTGAAATGTGCTTTTTGTCCTCCTGAGGTGAAGAAGTCTTTCAGGACTGGCTGTTAAGAGCTTGTTTAGCAGCTGTTTCTGGCTGCTTCTAATTCTGAAACCTCCCTTGTACTCCATAGGCCACTAGCTAATGGTCTGGAACTTAGCCTCAGTTAGGAGGCCTTTGTATGATTTGCTGGACTTCTCTCCAGGGAAAACTCAAAAAGAAAATGAAATGTCCAAGAATGGGAATTTTCAAACCGTATCTTCCTCCTGATCTGCTCTAGCAGATAAAGTTGAATGAAGTCCTCTCTGATTGTTCTGACTTGTAGCCCTGATGCTGAGGGTGGATTACGTGATCTTTCACTGTCCTGTCAGGTAAAGCTGTACTCTTAAGTCCTCACATCTCTTAGGATGAAGGCTGAGCAGAGACTTGACACTTCCTCTGTCATTAGGACCGCTTAGGGTAGTGGTGCAAAGAACACAAACCCGCTGCAGTCGGTCACACTAGTCATTTGAAGACTTGATGTTTGCATCCAGCAGTATCTAGTTCTTGAGACTTCAGAAGAACCTTAAGTTTTGTTTTTTTCCACTTATGATGAAGCTATTTTTATATAATTCTACATGGGAGAAGCAATCCATCAGCAGTGTTTTGGTGCGGATCATATACACTTTATCTGCCTGAGCAGTCAGGTATTAGTGGCAGTTCATTTTATAGTGTAATTCAATTCTGATAGCTATTTTCTTCAGGGCTCTAAACACTTCTGGCTCTTCAGTCATGCTTTCTGATGTTGATGTTATGAAAAGAAATGCAGATGACTTACCTGTTGGTGGCCAGTTTAATTTTGGTTGGGAATTAAGCATTGGAAAACACAGAAGACAGAAGAGAAATCAGAGGCTGTGCCACAAGCTCTGGTAAAAATTGCCAGTAGGTAAAGAGACAGCAGGCTCCTGGTTCTCTTCCTCCAGGTTGCCCCTAGAGGTGCAGTTGTGTTTGCATCTCAGCATCTCCAGTTCATACACCAGTGTCTCCCCACAAGACCCACTTCTACAAGTGTGCGTGTTGAGTTCACGTACAATTCACAAAGGGAAGCACTCCTGTCCCTTCATGGGTACCTGTCTCTTAGGATGGGCAGGGGCCTGCCTATTGTCTTAAAGCTCTTATTAAAGGTGATAAAATGCTGATATCAGAGACTTTGCACCTCTGATGGTTGTGAGGACATTAAGTATTTTTTCCAGTTGCAGAGAGATTGATGCAGCGAGTTGGGGGCTCTCAACATAACTTGTATTTGCCATGAATGGGATTTAACCTTAAAGTATCTCTTTAGTTGCTGGTTTTTTTCCTCAAAAATGTGATGTGAAATACAACTTTGGGTAACACAGCTATGGTGACCTTCCTCTTATCTGGGTTCAGATGTCAACCCTGCAGATTAAATCTGAACTAAACATCTATAGATGTTTATAGACCTCCTTTCATATAGGCCATGGGAAGGAACAGGCTTTTGTGAAGCATATTTCATCCTGTCCTAGTGTAGACGTTCAGGTGCCTGCTGTCAGTCTCACCTTTAGGGAAATCTAGATGTTTAGCTCCGAGGTAGTGTGTACATTGGGCATCTGTTGGATGGATGTCTGTGTGAAACAATGCTTCTGTGTGATTTATGAGAATATGTTTGATGATGCTGTGCTTTATGAGGAGCTTCAGTTTCATACCTGGCTTGCATGTTTCTGTTGCTGAATCTTAGGATGCAAACAAGGAAAGTAGCAAGGCATCCAAGCCACACAAAGTAACCAAGGAGCACAGAGAGAGGCCAAGAAAAGACTCTGAAAGCAAAAACTCCTCCAAAGACCTTGAAAGAGAGCAAAACAAGCCTTTGAAGGACTCCTCCAGAAAACCAACTGAGAACAAGCTGCCTAAGGAGGAGAAGGCGCCTCCAAAAGCTGCTTTCAAGGAACCAAAACTGGCCGTGAAGGAGACCAAACTGGAGAACACTTCTCCAAAGGGTGGGCCACAGCCGGAATTAAAGTCTTCCAGCAAGAGGCCCTCTAATGTGGAGTCACCAAAGCCTAGTGCCAAAAAACAGAAAAAGAGTAGCTCCAAAGGGGTAAAGAATATCCTAGGGACATCTCCCAGAACCTCGTCTTCCTCATATCCAGAGAAGAAACAAACCAAGGAGAAGATGAATGCCAAAGTGGAAAAGGTAAAACCTGAAAGCGAGGCCAAGGAGATCAAAAAGCCTGTGGAAATGGAGGAGTCGAATTCAGAGGATGAAACTTCTTTCAAGTCAGAGGTGAGTAGGGATTTGTCCTTTACCAGAGTTTTTGAGCACACTGTTTAAGTCCCTGCATCAGAAAGCCGTTCAAAACTACTCCTTCACATGAGGTAGAGAACCTGACTGGCAATTGCTGAGACTGGGTTGTACCTCAAAACTCCTCTTTGAAAACCTCCTCAGTGTTAATCATTACTGCTACCTGCTTTGTCTCCTGTTTCAGATATGCAGCTCTGTTTAGCTTTATCTGCAGGCAGAGTTAACTAAAAGTCAGAGTTTAAGGTTATGGCCTCTCATTCATTCCTTGCAGTGACATTTATAGAGGTCGAGTAAGCATAGATACACTTCTGCCTGCTCATGGTGGTTTTAAACGTGATCTTAATTCAGATGAGGAGGAAATAATCTCAGTTTTGCTTCTGAGAAACAAACCAATATGAAAATATAAATAAACCCCCTACTCCTGACATGGCCTGTGAGAAATGTGTCATTGGCTAAAGCTCTGAGTCCAGCCACATGCCATGAAACTGAAGTTGTGTTGTAAAACCTAAACCAATTTATGTTCTTGTGCTACTATTTTTAAAAGCTGTCTAAATATTTTTTCCTTTTTCCAGCTCAGGACATTCCTCATCCTCTGTCTTCTAAAAATCATTTTCCAAAAGAAGGCAAAAAGGAAAAAAGTAGGAGGGGAAAGACATAGCTTAAATCCAAACTGTCACTACTCTTTGCTCATCTATTTTGTATTTGTGACAAAGCCATCTATCTTCTAATAGGATTCACGGGATAATGGCACAGGAATTTTTGAACTGCTTCCTCCTGACCGCTTTTAGAAAGATTCCTTTGACTAGAGTAGATCTTTTAGGGACAGTTTGTGCTAGGATTTACTCAGCACCGTGATACAGTAAGAATTGATGTGTTTATTTCAGAAAGGACTTTTTGGCAAAGGATTCCCAGTAGAAGAGCTTATTGGGGAAGTGTTAATTGAAGCTGTTCTGCAAAGAGGTTTTTTCCAGCTTGATCAAACATGTGGCTTGTGCCTTAAAGAGAGTCAACAGCTCCTTTCTGCTTTTGCCCTTACACCTGGAGTGTGTCAGTGTGTAGCAAGCCCGTTGTTTCTGTACCAGATCCATGGCTCTCACTGTGAGCTTGTGTTCTGCTGAACTATGTCAAGCCCCGAGTGTCTTGTACTTCATTATTTCTTAGGTGTTATCCATCCCCTTGGGAGCTGCCAGGCAGCTGTAAGCTGATAGCAGCATTTAGACTGTTCTGTGAAACCACAAACTGGAGTTGTGGGTCCACAGCGGCTGCCGCAGACCTGTCCTATCCCCACCAAGCCTTTATGCTTCTGTGTCCTCTCTTGCACCAGCTCTTGTGTCCATTGGATGCTTGACAAGAGGTATTTGAGTGCTAGCCCAGAGGAGGGTAGGAATATTCAGTGTGATGGAGAGGGAACGTGGCAGTTGCCAGTCAGATCAGCTTAGGTTTCTGTGGAACTTGAAGCTTAAGGGTATAACTGCATAATGCATTGGCATCAGCAGGGAAGACTGAGTTCCTTTTCCACCCTGGGGGGTTCTTTTTGCTACCAACGCTGCAGTTTGCTGCTCCAGTGACTGCACTGTACAGCTGGTGGAGGATCTGTGTGGTAAAGCCACATCACTAAAGCGAAGGAGCAGCTGGAGGTGGACCGGGGCCCGGAAACTCTTAAATCAGCTTTGCTGCTGCAGCCAGCATATTGTGCAACATGCTCTGAGGCTGCAGCTCCGCGTTCAAAGTTGACATCTTTGCAGGCTGCTGTTGAAAGGAACAGTCTTGCTCTCATTTGTGCTGCTGGCATGAGAGCTCGTGTGACTTTGCAATGGGCTGGAGGGGTTTCTCCTTTCATTTCAGCTCCTGCTGGAAGTTAGTTGTCCTTTTTTTTTTTTTTTTTTCCCCCTCCTTCCCCCATCAAGTCCAGTTCCCTGAGCTGGCCTCATGCTTGGCTGCCTAAATGCTGGTGCTGACAAAAGGGAGAGGCTGAGATGTGAGGACCGGGCTGTTTTTTTCCATTGTCGGCTTGTGCTTTTGTCATAGCCCGGTGACAGTAACTGCAGCCTGAGCAGCAGAGTGTGTCCAGCTGGAATAGCTGGTAGGGTTAATGGCAAAAGGAGAGATGAGGGCCTGTACAGCTTTCAACTTCTTCTTGGGGATTCAGTCATTTTAAGGGAGGATATTTGGGTTGAATCTGTGGGTAAGACACAAAAACTGTTCTCCCTTACCTTGAAAATACAGCTCTACCTCCATGTTGTAACTTCTCTAAACAAACAGAGCTGCTGCAGTGTGTTGATGGATCAGATTTTGGAGCTGTTGAATTACTCTTCTTGACTACTGAATAATTCTCCTTTGTAATACCCCTTTTTGACACATTTTCCCACCTTCTTACACTGGAATAAATGAAACTCTCACTATCTTTACAGTTAGGAAAGGGTGGTATTGGCATGAAAGTCCTGCTGCCACTTCCACTTAATGCCCAAAGCTGCTGATGTGCCTCTGTCTCCCAGTTTATGTTTTTATAGTATTAGCACTTTCTGTAATAAAGTTCACTGCTCAACAGGAATGTGTGATTTTTGTAGTATCAGGATTTGGTAGTGGAAATAATAGGTGGATTCCCAGGAATGGTGCAATGCAATTGAAATGCTACATTTTGAGGGAAGTACTTGGGAAACAGGCAGGATAATTTTACAGTACATTGAGAAGCTTCAAACCAGATCCTACTGAGTAACAACAAAACCTTCTTAAGGTTATTGTGATAGGCACTGTTGTTGAGGATGAAATAGTTGCCTGAGCCTTCACTGCCACCTCGTGGCCCATCAGGCTGAAGCAGTGATTGCTGAACAGTATCTGGGCTTATGTTAAAACCTTATCAAGTGCTAAAGCTTTGTTTTGGATGCTACTATTAGTTGTAGCTGATGATGTCTTTTCACCCATTCCAAGTGCAACAGTGTGCTCCTGGCATTGCTGCTGAGCACTGACCATCCACAGAGTTGGTTCCACTGGAGGTCAGCAAGTTTCTGTTATGTTTGCACACTAAACTGGGAATACCACAGTGGATCCCTCAAATGGGTGTAGAAACAACTGTTTTGAGGCTATAGGAGTACATTAAACTCATTTTGGAGCCAAGTGAGCTAGTTAGGATAGGTGTCCTTTCTGTGCTTCATGATCAGTACAAGGTGTTCAGAGGGCATGTTGGTGGGTTACAGCAAATACACTTTTTAAGAGGGCTGTAGTAATTGTTCTGGGCTCTATGCTGGTCACCTTTGTATTGCAAAGTAAGCTGTGTTTTCCCATTTGGTGGGACGTGTCAATGCTGCTGAGCTACAATGCGCTAAAGTTTCCATAACTGTTGTTTTTATTCATCTTGTGTTGTGTATGTTTTCTGTAATTCCAAGGGCTGCATTCAGTGATGTACGATGTAGAGTGCTCACGTGCTTCGGTCTCACTGTGTTTTGTGTCATGCACTGCTTTTCTGGATTAGAAAGGTTAAGATTCTTTCTCTTTTGTTTCCCTTCTATGGGGGGTTAAGTCTGTCCAGTCCAGCCCTTCCAACTCCAGCTCCAGCTCCGACTCCAGCTCTGACTCTGATTTCGAGCCATCTCAGAACCACAGTCAAGGTGTGTTGAAAAAAATTAAGTTTGCTGAACTCTTCCTTGAATAACCCTAAAAGGCTCATGAAAATTTAAACCGTTCTCTTAGCACTTTATATATAAGCTAATATGATTTCTTGTGTGGAACCGTGTGTTGAAGCTGTGATGTTTCATCCAGAACCAGGTGATAACGTCCTGGCGTAATCATGAGCAAGGATTTTTCTTCTTTTGGCAGTTAATTTATGAGTAGGGTGTTTCTCTGGATTTGGTTCTTTCCCTGTTGACTTTGGCTTCTGCCTCAGTTTATAAATGTGTTGGCTGCTGCTTGATCTATAGTGCCACCAGAGTAGTTCTCCTCCAATCTCTCATATGGTTTATTAAAAACTAGAAATGTGACATTTATCACTTTGCCAATACATAACAAAGGCTCCTTTTTCAGATCCCTCCACTGAGAGTCCCAACAGATACACTGTGGTACCAGTAAATGTTCTAACCTTAGCAAATGCTGTGTTGCTGCAAATGCTGTCTCCTCAATGACGTTCAAAATAGCCCCCAAGCACATGAAAAATGTTTCCTTTTGTTCTCAGTTCAGAGAGAGGATTTGGGGGAGGTTGGGATGGCATCACAGCAGTAGTAAAGTTTGTCAACTCTGTTTTAATTTTGAAACTTGAATACAGTCTCTTAGCAGTGTTTTTGTGTAAAATGGGAATACCAGTGACATCTTACTGGGATATCTTGATGTATCTTAGTAACAACTAATGCAGTTGAGATCAGTGCAGATGAAGTTCGCTCTGTGTGTCCTCATGAATTGCTTTCTCCGCTCTGATCCCAGGTCCATTGCGCTCCATGGTGGAAGATCTGCAGTCAGAGGAGTCAGATGATGATGACAGCTCCTCTGGAGAAGAGGCAGCAGTCAAAGCAAATCCAGTCAGCCGGGATTCCAGGTGGTAACAAATCAGGAAGAAAAAGATTGTTTGTTTGTCTTCTTTCCCCTCCATGTTTGGTATTTTTGTGTGTTCTCCATTTGGAGGGAGGAATCAAAGTAAAGTGTTAAAGTGTGAGAGGAGGAGAGAAGGGGCAGATGTGTGGAGGACTTGGCATGGGGTGGGGACAGAGAGTGGATGAAAACAGCAGGGTGAGAACAGAATTGGATGAAGAGAGATCACTGGGACTCAAAGAGAGGAAGGCCCTGGGAAAGGATCTGTGAGCTTGCAGGTGTTAGCAACTGAGCCCCTTAAAACAGTCACCTAATTGTCATCTTCAGATCTCTGCAGAGCGGGATGGTGTGTGCCACCTTTGATCTGCAGAGATGGGGGGAGTGATGTGGAGGTTGTCAGCATGTGAGCTCTGCTCACTGCACAGGGCTGGTGCGAAACGGAGACGTTGTGGTCTTTGCTGATGGTTGGTTACTTGACTCCTACAGGACTTGGTTTACAGCCATTTCCTGGTTTAGTCAATGGAAATAGTTGAATTTCATCTTTTTCCACCAGGAAACACTGTTGTAGACAAAACCTGGAGTAGCAAGCTGGATATTTGAAACCAAATGCTTGGCCCAGACAGCAACTGCAAGTTTCAAGTGATGCTTTTGTTGCACTCTTCTTATCAACGGAACAGGAACAGGAGAGGCTTTGGAGGATGTTTTCAGAGGATAGGTACCAAACAGTGTCAGGCTCATTAGGAGCCTGTAATAATCCAGCTGTATGGCCACAAGAAGAATGAGAATAAATAGGAGATCTCAAAGGTCACACCAGAAACAGTAAATGTGATTTTTGATTATGGTCTCAGTGGAGATGTTGGTAGGGCCTGCCAAGGGAATGGAAGATGGCAAAGGTAGTATCAGCTGAGATAAAAAGGGATTCTTGGAAATCAGACTGACTGTTTATCCCAGACCATTTGCTAGTCTAATAAAGAAGAGAATTTCACTAAACTCTGTGGTTTAGCTGACAGCTGAGTTAGTTCCCCACTACCTGGTGATGCTAATTCTCTGCTGCTTGTCTTTCAGACTGAGCCTTAGTGACAGCGACAGTGATAACAGCGCAGATTCCTGCCTGCCGAGTCGAGAGCCACCTCCTGGTCAGAAACTGCCCCCTGCAAATAATAAGGTACAGTAGCATCCTGGGTGCCATACAGGGCTGCTTCCTACCACTTTTGATTCCTGCATTGTTGTTCAGTCCGTGATGGCACCAAATCTTCCCCATTTCACTCTGCATCAGACCCATAGTTTCTGTCTCTGTAGTGCTGTGTGTCTAAACCATTAACCCACTGTGTTGTCAGAACTAATTTTGATCCCTAATGTTGATTTCTTTTACCTTTAGGCATCTGGAAGGAAAAGCCCAGAGTCTTGTAACAAGCCAGAGAAGATCCTGAAGAAGGGCACGTATGATAAGGTATGTGTGAGGATTTGTGCAATGTGGAACTGTTGGATGCTTGCTCACATTTGTGTGTAGAGAACAGTTTATGTCAGCTGAGCCTGTTCACGTGGTTCTGTCTGGGCAGGTTAAAAGTTTGAGTATAATGAAAACCAGTTGTTGAAAGGCCAGGCTTTGGAGAGTGATGCTGCTGAGGTTGTGTATGTTAAATAGATGTACCCCCAGGATGTTTCCATATGCAAATGTTAGAATTGCTTTAGTGGTTTGCCCTTTGTCTGAACCAGTGGTCTGGCCACTGCTGCAGTGGCGAGGCCTCTTCATTCAAAGTCCGTTTTCATCTGTCTTTGATCTGGCAAATGAAAGGTTGTTTGATGCTCTGCTTTGCTGGTTGAGTTGAAACCTTGTTTGTTCAGTGCAATGTCCTTCTTTGTAGCCTCTGAGGAAAGCAGAGCGGTGTGTGTGCTCCCAAAGCACGGCTGAGTGGCAGGCAAATCACCAACCGTCAAGCTGTCCAGAGGCTTCTCCCACTGTGTTCTTTCTCATAAATCAATCAAATGGGAGCTTGATACTTTTCTTTAATCTAATCATCGAGGTCCTTGCAGTAACCAGAGAATTAGACTGTAGCTCTTGTGTGTGTTAACGCTTTGAACAGGGGAACACAGTGCAAGTTCATTGCTTGAGGTGTAAGTTGGGATCCTAAAGATACTTGCACCCGAGTCTCCTGCCAGCCACAAAATCTGATGTTACCCACAGCTCGGGTGGCTTATCTAGGGCAAGGTCTGTAGGTGATAGTGTCTTTTATTAGATTGCTTAATGCACATGGTAGGGGACACCCTTGAGACACACTGAAGAAAGTGCCTGAAACACCATCCGCTTGTCCAGAGGTTTCATATAAGGCAGTAGCTGCTCCAGCAGCATGGCATTCAGTGAGGGTGTTTGGTGCTTTTTTCTGTGTCAGTGTGCTGGGGAGGGGGATGGTTCACCAATTTCTGGGGGGAGGGAAGTGAGTTTGGGATTACTATACTTTTTTCCCTTGGTACAATTACTTAAATGAGTTCAGTTTTGCTGATACAGACATGAACAATTCTCAGGCAGCTTTACAGATTAAGACTCCATCCCTTGTGAGCAATAGTGCACTGGCAGAAACGTGCCTGGTTGGCTGCCTAAATGAAAATAAATAAGAAAACCCTAACACCCTTGTATGAGAGCAGTTACTATGCTGAGCTTGTAACCAACCCTGCAGTTCCTCCTGTGCAAATAAAACTACCCATGAGTACAGCACACTCAGAGTCTTTCCTTCCCTAAACACAACTCGTTGCTCAGCAGGTTGCTGAGAACTGATGCAGGTTATTTTCAGATAATGAGTAATTTATTAGTGCAACCTGCTGATGAGGAACTTGCACTGAAGTTCACCAGGGTGAACTTCACTTCGCTGAGGTTCTCTAAGCTCAAAGGTTCTAACCACTTCTTAAAGCTGGTTATAGGCATTTGGTTAATGGTGTCATTGAATAATCTTTCTGGTGGTCTTCAGACCATCTGTATTTCATGGAATCCCAGCCTGGTTTGTGTTGGAGGAGACCTTAAAGCTCATCCAGTTCCAACCCCCTGCCACTGGCAGGGACACCTTCCACTGGAGCAGCTTGCTCCAAGCCCCTGAGTCCAACCTGGCCTTGAACACTGCCAGGGATGGGGCAGCCACAGCTTCTGTGGGCAACCTGGCCCGGAATCTCACAGCAAAGGACTTCTTCCTTATATCTAACCTAAGTCTACTCTCTTTCAGTTTAAAGCCATTGCACCTTGTCCTATCACTTATTTTCAGCTGCTGCTGTGCTCATCTCCCAGCATATCAGCTCAACTTAAATAATCACCACTGCAGTACTGTTTCCTGGCCTGCAAACAACATCAGCTGAAGAGCCAACACACATCTGCTCCTGCCAATTTTCCTATCAAGAAAGAAACCCGCGAGGGAGAAGCAGCAGAGCGTTCAGTCACCCAGAAACCATTCAGAAACCTCTCAGTGCTGTCAGCACAATCTACAGATGTGCCAGTGGAGGCACTGCAGGTGTGAGAGCATCACCTCTGTTTTATCGGAGTCATCGGTCCCCAGTAACTCATCATCCTCTTCTCTCCTGGGCTCCTGCAGGCGGCTGTGCTGATTCTTGGGGATTTCTGGCTCATCGATGCTTATTGTGGTGGCATCAGGATTTGCTGCAAGCAAATTAGCTGCATCGTCAAATTCTGCAAATAAGTACATTACGAGATAGGCAATGACCAAGCTACCAATGCTTCCGTTCTCATGGCTCAAGAAACTGCATTAAGACCCCTATATGACCCAAGAAGGGATCCATCAATAGCTGAAGCTTGCCAAATACAACCTGTGTCTTACAGCCCAAACTGACAGGGATCAAGCTGAGCATTTACTTGGTTAATAAAGCATGAGGGAGTCCTTCCTGCTAATCTGCACCGTGATAAACCAAAGCCTCTCCTTCCTGAGGCCAGCCCCAATCCGAGGGCTTGCAGGTCTCTGCAATGGCAAAGGGAAGGCACCTCTCTAAAGATACAACTGGTTCATTTTAATCTTCTCCAAAACTGACTTATTTCAGATCTACATTTACTTATCAAAAAGTACACAACGGTCCGTTCCAAACTACAGAGCACTCTGCCTGTTCGCAGCTTCCACTCCCCACCACAGCGGGTTCTGGTCAACCCCGGTCACGGTTTTCAGCTCCCCACCACACAATCTCCTCTCAGGAGCTGGAGGTACCCCTGACACCACCTGCCAAACGCACCTTTTATCCGGGTAACGTTCAGAAACGCTTCCGCCGCCTCTAAACGCCCCGTCAGCCGGGCCCCAAACCCAGCGCTCGCACCTTTACCTTGGAACTTGAGATCATCCACAGCCGCCATTCACCCGCCGGTTGGAGGAACAGGTCCCCGCGGCCTCGACCCTCCGGAACGACGGACAGCGGCAGCGCTGCAGGGCACACCGACCCCAGGCCCTCAGTGCCGCCCCTCTCCGCGCCCCGGCGCAGCACCGCGGAACGGGCCCGCAGCACAACCGCTCCCGGAAGCGGCCGCTCCGCCCTCTTAAAGGGGCAGCGGGCGCTGCGTAGCGCCAGCCAATCAGCAGCCGCGCTGCTCCCCTCTTCTCCCCCGCCCCCCTCCCGGCTCCACGGAAACATAGCAGCGGCGCCGACCAATCAGAGGACACGCAGCGCGACCTCTGCCGTACGTGCCCGCCCCCTTAAAGGGGCCGCGGAAGGTTCCGGGGCTGCCTGAGCCTGGCTGCGGTTCGGGAGCGGGCAGTGGCTGCTGTAGTGTGTGCACGTATACACACATAGCTTGTGTGTGTGTATATATATATATATGTGTATATATATATATGTATTGTATATATATGTATTTATAGGTTTTATTATAGTTGTATAGCACGTATTTTGATTATCTATGGTTATATCATTACACATATTCATGGAATCACGGAATCAGCCAGGTTGGAAAAGACCTTTAAGATCATCGAGTGCAACTGTTGTCCCAGTGTTGCCAAGGCCACCGCTAAACCGTGTCCCAAAGTGCCACGTCTACAAACCTGTACATACCTCCAGGGACGGTGCCTGCAGCCCTGCCCTGGGCAGCCTGTTCCAATGCCTGAGCACCCTTTGGGGCAGGAATTGTTCCTAACATCCAGTCTAAACCTGCCCTGGTACAGCTTGAGGCTATTGCTTCTTCTATCACTTGTCACCCGGGAGGAGCCACCTCCTGGCTCCATTCCCCTGTCAGGAAGTTGTAGAGCTCAGTGAGGTCTCCCCGAGCCTTCCCTTCTCCAGACTAAACCCACCCAGGTCCCTCGGCCATTCCCCATCACGCTTGTGTTCCAGGCCCTTCACATAACTGCTGGTGGTATCAGCCCCTCAGGTACTGCTAGCGTAATTCTTCAGTCCATGGTTCAGTGAAAACATCCTGATTCAGCTCCTCCCATCAGGAAAATATACAACGTATCTGTGATTCAGCTTTACAACCATGCAGGTGGCACTGAAAATCTACCATCACTGCCATTAAATCCTTTGGTGTAGATGGGGAGAGCGCTGCTGACGGGCTCCTCACTCACAAAGACACTGAACTCCAAGGAGAGGTGACAATGTGCAAGGCACAGCAGAAATGTGGCCAAACACGTGAAAGCTTTTCCTCCCCCTCACCCTCTACCTTTGCCCCTGCCGTTTCACTGCACTGCTGTCAGAAGCTGTCAGAGCTCCTCCACCACAATGCTCAGCATCAGGGTATTCCTCCAGAAACTCCTGATTCTTCTGCACGTTACTCTATGTGTTGTTGTTGGTAAAACACTGATGGTTCTGTTCCCCAACGCCATGAAAAGATACATCCTGAAACTGGGTGCAAAGAGCAGAATGAACGAGAATCCAAAGTTCAGCTATGAAAACTGGGGCTCGACGTTTTTCAGCTTCAAGTATCTGCTCTTTGTGCTGAAGGTGAAGTGGAAAAGGCTGGAGGACAAAGCCTACGAGGGACACCCTGCTCCCAACACACCGGTGGTGACACTCGACGGGGAAGTTCGTCACCTCCTTGATTTCATGCAAGGTCAGTAAATCAGCTGTGCAGATGGGTTTGGCTTGCCAAGGTGGTAACTGAGGAGATGATGCTGATCGTAGAATCATAGAATCAGCCAGGTTGGAAAAGACCTTTAAGCTCCTCAAGTCCAACTGTTCCCCAGCACTGCCAAGGCCACCACTAACCCATGGCACTGAGGGCCTCTTCTACATGGGTTGTGAATACTTCAGGAATGGTAAGTCCACCACTGCCCTGGGCAGCCTTTGGGGAAGGAACTGTTCCTCATCTCCAGTCCAAGCCTGCCCTGTTGCAATTTGAGGCTGTTTCCTCTTGTTCCATCCCTTGTTCCTTGGGAGCAGAGCCCAGCCCCTCCTGGCTTCATCCTCCTGTCAGGCACCTGTAGGGAGGGATAAGGTCCCCCCTGAGCCTTCTCTTCTCCACACTGAACCCCCCCAGCTCCCTCAGTCATTCCCCATCACACTTGAGCTCCAGGCCCCGCACCAGCTCTGCAGCCCTTCTCTGGACCTGCTCCAGCAATGGAAGAGCAAACAGGGACAGGCAGTGGCGTGAGAGTGTGCAGTGATTCCCAAGCATTGGCTGCCATTCCTTGTGCAGAATGCCCCACACCAGCTCCCTTGGCCTAAAGCTGAGAAAGCACATGGTAGTTTTTTTCGGTCCAGATCCAACATGGCTAGAAATAAAGCAGAAGAAAAAGCAGCTGCTTTGTACTTTGTCCACTGCCTCCCACCGAGACCTCTGTAGAATGTGGAATTAATCATTAAGCTGCAGTTTTGATCCCCATGGGAGGCATTACATCCTTCTCTAATGCTGCTTTTCTTATTTATATATATATATATATATATATATGCAGAAAATAGGATGCAAATTTGGAGAAGATACACAATATCTCCAGGAAGGTACCTGCTTTAATAGATCCTTTAGGACATGGATCCATATGAGCAGCAGTTTCTGAAGTTAAGCCCAGCCAGAAGGAAGATCTTGAACAAATTTCAGATAATTCGGCATAACCATAGACTAAAAGAGGTGCTTTATTATCCTGCAAGTCCTCTTAAACTGAGGTCTTGCAGAGATGCTCACGCCTGTAGGCACATCTGTGTTAATTTGTAATCAACTGCATGGACCCTTTTGCTAGTGGCTTGTGTAACATTAGTTTAATAAACAGTAAGGTACAAACAAAGCTGTTCAGACAGGGCATTGCAGAAATACCCCAAAAGTACTGAAGCCTGTGATGCACGACTTTAAAATCTGCAGCTTCCACTCTGCTCAGCTACAAGTGAAAACAAACCAAGACATGTCCAAGACGTTTGTTAAAAGGGATTAGGACTCTGTGTGTCCATCCCTGAACCGCTGGAAAACCTCACAAATGATCATGTTTAGGATTTCTGAAGTCCTAAGGATGGATCTTTGGAAGCCGCAATATGCTACATGCTGTATATCCATTTTAAATCAGTTCCCTATCCTGAAACGCTGGTCATTTGACAGTCAGATCTGATGGGCACGCAGAAGAAGCTGTGTGACTGCACAGTGCCTCCTGCCTTTAGTGGTCTCTACAAAGGAATGGGTCCCCCTCAGATAAGCTCATTGCTGGATCCAGCACAGGTCAGAGCCAAGCCAGGGAAAAAAAAGCATCTTTCCGCCTCTTCTGCATAGATGCAGATGTCCTGCTGCCAATTTTAATGTCCCAGGAAGAGAGCTATGGGCTAAAGTGACATAAATGACTTTCCTACTGCTGCCCAGGAAACTCCGTGGCAGAGGCTGAATTCAGTGTGTGTATTTTAATTCTGGCCCCTTCTCCCTTCACTGATTTAACCACAAGCTGTCTCGTTTTTTCCAGACAACCGGCCTTTAATCCTGAATTTTGGAAGTTGCACCTGACCTTCATTTATGTTAAAATTTCATGAGTTCAACAAGCTCATCCAAGATTTCAGCTCCACAGCAGATTTCCTCATCATTTACATTGAAGAAGCTCATGCCATAGGTACAGTACAAACATCACAGTCACACCCACCAAAACTTCAGACATTGAGCAGGCCCTTTAGGAAGAGAAGTATCTTGGCAAAGGAGGGAACTGCAAATAGGAAAGACATCTTCCTCAAATCTGAAGTGGCAACACACTGGTTTGTGTCCCTAATGCTCCACAGAGATTTTACTCACACATCTCACTTTACATTGAGGTACTGCTGCTGGAGACGCTCATCCCTGTGAAGGTGAGGCACATAGTTGTATCTTTACAAACCTTCCTCTCGGTGTTAGCACAGCTCCTTTTGGAAGGAAAAAACAAAGCATTTTCAGAGAACAAAGGTTAAGTGTAAAATGCCAGTGTGTTATGTGTTTGGGGCTTTAAATGATTCATTTTAACACATCTCAAGAACAGACTCTAATCTGAAAAATGTAGTAAACTATATACACTTTTATGCATGCTGCACTCCAGGTAACACATTGGCACTGATTATATCCCAGGGTTAAGTTGGTTTTCTAAACCAACATTTACAGTTTTCAAGTTTTCGAACAATACATCACTTTTTGTAGTTGAGAAACAGTACCTCAGTCACAGAATCCCAGACTGGTTTGTGTTGGAAGGGACCTTAAAGCTCATCCTGTTCCAACCCCTTGCCATGGGCAGGTACACCTCCACTAGAGCAAGTTGCTCAAAACCTGTTACTAGTTTCTACTTCCCTAGGAACAGTTGCCTGCAAACGTGTGTTTGTGTTATTCCTGGAAAACGAACATGAGCCCTGGCTGAAATGCTTCACTTCTCACAGAGATGAAGTTTTGTTTTATAGGCTTAATGAGTAGTACGACACAGAATGAACAGTGCTGCTGTTGTGACTGTGCTAAATGAACGGGTGTCAGTCAACAGCACTGCTTAGCATTTTAAAATCCCCTCTGTGCCCAACACTTTGACAAACCTTACCAAAATAAGACACGTATCCTCCACCTGATATCTTTCTATCACAGTGTATCTCCACCCTTAACACCTATTCCAAATGTTCCTTGCTAACTCCCTTTCTCATTTGTTTCAGATGGATGGGCTTTTAAAAACAATGTCATTATTAAAAATCACAGAAGCCTTGAAGACCGGAAAATGGCAGCCCAATTTCTTCAGAAAAACGAGCCTTTATGTCCAGTGGTTTTAGATACTATGGAAAACCTGAGCAGTGCAAAATACGCTGCATTGCCAGAACGACTGTATCTACTTCAAGGAGGAAAGGTTGTCTACAAGGTAAAAAATATCAACAATAATAATGAGCGTAATATATTGATATATTTAAATTTCTGAATAATTTGGGAATGTTTTACATCTAACTCAATTTCATTCTCTGTGAGAGAGAAAGAAATCAGAGTTCACTGTAACTGTGGAAAGAAAAGACTTGCAGCAAAACCAGCCTGGGCTTTACAATGTACATACTTGATGTACACCTCAGTCTTGCTCAAATATTTATCTTCTGGCTCATTAGGAAACACAGGGAAACCAAAGTTCAGATGCAGTAACGCTCTCCAGCTCCAGGATTCACATCCTGGCCCTGTCACAGTTACATACAGGGTGTAACCTGTGCATACCCTCTCCACCATGCAATGGCTGCTGTGCAAAGGAAGCCCAAGCACACCTACCTTCAGTCCTGCTGTAATTGCTGTGCTCTGTCTACTTTAGTGTCACTGTATAGTATCATTGCCTTTGCAGGGAGGAGTGGGGCCTTGGAATTATCACCCCCAGGAAATACGCGCCATCCTGGAAAAAATGGAATCAGAAATGGAGAGGACTTCAGGGTAAAGACTGTCTGGATAAGAATGCTCAATGAGTAGGGTTTCATAGACATAAACAGAAGAGGGAAAAAAGGATTTAAAAATACCAAGAGGAAACAAGAACTCTGCACGTGCATCCAAAGAGCGTCTATGAAGTGGTTCATCACGTGTTTGTCCAGAGGTTTTCAAGTCTCATTGCTACAACCCCAATTACTGCACTGTAGTATCTTACTATGCTTACACCACACGTGGTAATGAATAGTAATTGAGCCCACAGGGCTGTCAGGACTTTATACCAGCATTTACATTATAAAGAATATCATGCAGGACAAACTTGAGGGGTGGTGCCATCTCCCAAAGTCAATTGGCATGCGAAAGAACTGGTGTCACAAGCTGAGGATTCTCTTGTATAGATAGAACTCTCCTAAACATTCACTTTCACGGACTTCACAAGGCTTCTGAACCAAGACAATCTCCATCAACTTTTGTTTCTATTAATATTTGTTGTGACAGTCACAGCTTAAAGCAGGGACGGCTGTGACCTGATTGTAGAAAATATTTATAGGAACAAGGGATTGATCTGCAACTATTAAAAACCTACCACAGCACTTCACGTGGCTTCAGATTATTTCCCTCCTCACCCTGTCACTCTTCCCCTCTGGGTTATTTCCAGACATTAGTAGATGTTTGTATCATATTCATCCTATTAACCTTTGAGTTTGAGTTGAGAAAGTGACCAATTTAAGAATTTCTGAAGGATCTGACAGTAGGAAGCAATACCTCCCGTTTAAGTATTTCACACCTTTTTTTTTTTTCCTATTTAACTCAAAGTGCACAGGAAACATTTTCCAGAAAATCAGGCTTTAACTCGTATATTAAGAAAGTCTGATATAAACATACTAATTTAAACGGACCCAGTTATATTGGAGGGCCACGAGGATGATCAGGGGTTGGAGCACCTTACATAAGAAGACAGGCTGAGAAAGTTGGGGCTGCTCATCCTGGAGAAGAGAAGGCTGCGTGGAGACCTCATAGCAGCCTTCCAGTATCTGAAGGGGGCCTGTAAGGGTGCTGGAGAGGAACTCTTCATTAGGGACTGTAGCAATAGGACAAGGGGTGATGGGTTTAAACTTAAACAAGGAACTTCAGGTTAGACATAAGGAGGAAGTTCTTTACTGTGAGGGTGATGAGGCACTGCAATGGGTTGCCCAAGGAAGTTGTGAATGCTCCATCCCTGGCAGTGTTCAAGGCCAGGTTGGACGAA
>JBCJKH010067764.1:0-10767 GCA_039877255.1 Loriculus beryllinus | reverse complement strand
AGAGAAGGCTGCATGGAGACCTCATAGCAGCCTTCCAGTGCCTGAAGGAGACCTATAAGAATGCTGGGGAGAGACTCTTCATCAGGGACTGTAGTGACAGGACAAGGGGTAACAGGATAAAATTTAAGCAGGGGAGGTTTAGATTGGATATAAGGAGGAAGTTCTTTACTGTAAGGGTGGTGAGGGACTGGAATGGGTTGCCCAAAGAAGTTGTGAATGCTCCATCCTTGGCAGTGTTCAAGGCCAGGTTTAACAGAGCCTTGGGTGGCGTGGTTTAGTGTGAGGTGTCCCTGCCCATGACAGAGGGGTTGGAACTACATGATCTTAAGGTCCTTTCCAACCTAAACCACTATATGTTCTATGATTCTACTCATAACACAAGCAGATTCTTTCAGACCCAGCAAAATATAATTTACAGAATCCTCACTCAAGTCTGGCAA
The DNA here is from genome assembly GCA_039877255.1 of Loriculus beryllinus. Lineage (NCBI taxonomy): Eukaryota > Metazoa > Chordata > Aves > Psittaciformes > Psittacidae > Loriculus > Loriculus beryllinus. The sequence continues at coordinate 10,327 of JBCJKH010067764.1, read as the reverse complement.
ATCACACATTCCAGGCTATAGCCACAATTCATTATTTTGCAAACATGATTTCAAGCAGAAACAAGAATTAGCTAATATACTGAGCACCAACAAATATAAACAATTCAGACCAAAACCAAGCTCAGTTTTCTTAATTACATTTCAAAAGTCTTCCCTTACAATGTTTTTATTAGGGTAGAAAAAGCACTGCTCTTTTCACTTGAGTAATTTCCTTCAGTCCATTTCCAGCCTGCCAATCTAATGACTTCTATAGCAAATGGCCAAATACTTCATACCAGTAGTAAAGAAGCATCCAAGTACTGAAGTACGTAGCATAGAAAGTACATGGTAGGTAATAACTTCTCAGCTTCTAATAAAACTTAGGATCTGCTTCTTTAAAAGAACTTTCATTTGGATCATTTGCTTCACAAGTTTTATAAAACCTATTAGGAAAACATGAGTTTCTCCTTACCCTCCTGATCAGAAACACTGAAGCATTCATTGCCTGAACAATGCAACAACACAACTACACAAGAAACAGAAACTCACACCAACCCTATAAAAAGGCAGCCATTGTTTGCCTCCCTTCATCACACAATATCATCAGGAGTAAGTTACTTTTAAATGTTTAAAACAAGCAGCATCTTCAGAGTAGCAGTATTTTAAAAACCAGAAGATGAGCACTATGAAGTAAAACCAACTAAACCAGCCCTGAGAAGAGCCAATTGCAAAGTTTCAGAAACAAAACAATGACTTGGCAAATGGCACCAAGGTCATGGGCCTGCATTTTGTTAAACTTTAATTAACTTTTTGTATTAATAAGGAATTGCATAGTAATGGGTTTGCTAGCCTGAGAAAATTTAAATACAAGACAGGACAAGTCATGGGAGTAAGTTCTTATGTAGAAGAACAGACAGAAAGTCTAACTCCTTATGAACAAGTGTGAGATTAATTAGAATAGCTCCTTTCCAAAGCACTAATCAAACTGGTTTTGCTAAAGTCATTACCAAATCAAACACGAAGTTACAACCTACTTAAAACACTAAAGATGGCAGGAGAAGAGAAATTCCTCAAGTAGCTACCAAAGCTTATAGATCAGAATACTGAAAGTCCAACACTCATCCCACCACAAAACAAAACAGGCTCCCTCAGCATGTAATGTTCAGCTGCATGGGCATCACACTGAAGGTCAGAGGCAAAGACATTTTGTGCTGCTAGAATTAAAGAAGACACTGAATTTCTAAACATTCCTAGGAATAAATCCTTAATTTAAGTATGAGTTACAAAAGGCAAAAGTTCTGCAAATTTTAACAGATAAAGAATGGTATAATACAGAAAAATTATCCACTACCTGATCAAATATATAGTTCTGCAGTGCCCAGATAAAGTGTATTTTTGTTGGACATGGCCAATATCACAGAACTAACAATATTTCTTTAATGCAATAAACAATAAGTGCTTACTCTGTTGACAGATGGCAAATATTAAATCCAAATCAGTAATACATACTTGATGACTTAACAGACCACAGCTACAAGCCTGGAAGAATTTTCTTCTTATTACCTGAGAACTATTTAAGAACATTTCATTAAATGCCTATAAACCTAAAGACAAGAGATGACAAAAGAAGAGTTTCTACTTCATTCAAACTGAGAAAGCAACTCAAAATACATTTTGCATAACTAAATTAAAAAGATAATTTTTCTAAAAATTAATTATTACTTAGATTAGAAGCTCATACCAAAAGAAGCCTCACTAAAGGACAGGGGAGAGGGAAAAGCCTGAATAAACCCTCTAGTCTGAAATATTAGATCATTATCTAGATCAATTTAAACACAGAAAACAAAAACTTCATATGGGATTCTTCATCTCTGGAAAGATACTACAAGCCCCAACAACTGGGAGTTAAGACTCAGAAGTTAGACTTTCTTTTTGTCAGTGATGGTAAACCATCACTGGAAGAAAACTGAAAATACTGCAGCATATCTTCTAGCAATGGAAATTTTTATCAGAAATAAGGAACGTTTTCAAAAAGACAATCATGTTTTAACAAGATGCTCATAAACTTATCCTTGAAGATGCATTATGCAAGAAACCAGACAAGATGACAATGATACCCTTTAGCTTGACAGCCTCTAGAAAGCTGCTGAACAGTAACATAACCACTCAGCTCAACAAGAGTAACACCTTCTCAAAAACAATGCTCTCCTTCATACTCACCCAAATGCTGCAGATATTGCACTGTCCTCTCGTGACCCTTTAAAGGCGAGTTGGCTTTTTTTGATTGATCCACCAGTACCTGTAACGCTTTTAGAACAAAAAAAAACATTTAATTCCTTTGCAACTATAAGTATTATTCCAACCTGAAACACAAAAAAAAGCATTCTTCCTGTTCTGCTACCGGAGACAAAACAAACTTCTGTTTAATCATACATACCAAACAGGTACTAGGAACAAAGAGTGATTTAATCACAGGACAGACAGAGAAACAAAGCCTCTTCAGAATACTGCCAGCTCACTGAAGACAAAACTCAATACTAGGAACACATGCTCTTTTCCCTTTTCTTCTCCCCACCCCAACCTCATACCTACCTTTCTCATGCAGACCTTTCTTCTCGTACAGTATTATCAGTTCACTGTATTTGTGTGCCTTCTTCAGTACATGCTCGCTCTCTTCAATATGGCAGTGATTGTTTTCCAGACGTAGCAGTGGTGCCACTAGTGCTACATTTGTCTGCAAGCAAAAAGGGAGTACTTAAACATACTTTTAAAGTAAACACACTTCCTATGCTTAAAGTACAAAACATGAGTTGTAAAGGGTAGGCAGGGGTGGAGAGAAAAATAAAAAAGCAGCATCTTCATACTATGAGAAATGAGTTAAACATCTTTCAAGGTGAGGTTGGAAGGGGCTTTGATCAACCTGGTCTAGTGGAAGGTGGCCCTGTCCCTGGCAAGGGGAGTTAGAACTAGATGATCTTCAAGGTCCCTACCAACTATCCTATGATTCTATGATCTTAGAGCAAGGCCCATCTTCATTTCCATAGTTTGTTGGGACAGAAAAAAAAACAATGTATCAGAGCTAATCCCTTTCAAGAACAGAGATCAGCCTTAACTAAAGCTGCTAACAGCAAAGACTGCCCTTTCCTGCATTTAACAGTACAAGGCAACACGACAAGTATTCATGAGAACTCCAAAATACTCAGGTCTGGCCATATTCTTTCAACAGAGGCAGTCACCAGAAACGAACACATCTGCTTTATTCCATGAAACTACTTCCGGACCAGTAAGCAAACTAACTGACACCAAAGTTACACAGATCATTTTTAGACCAAAGACAGGTGGTTGTGTGAGAATTTCTGAAGTAGCTCATTATCCCCATTCTTAAGTGTTTTGACCTGAAATTCCATCAGACTTTGCACAGTAAAGGAAAGGCTTCTAGGTCAGTCAGAAACTTACGTGGAGGTAACACTTTAACAGGGTGGTATCAATGATTTGTAACAGCTTCTTTTTGGATTTGATAGTGGGTGTTCCTTCCATGAGGGGTGAGGTACTAGACTGATGGTCAGAATCATTTAGCTTCTTTACCAGCTGACTTCTCTTCTGCAGGACATCAAATGAAATTTTAACAGGAAAAAGCCACAAGATTTCTCTATCTCACCTCAGCAAATATAACCCACCAAGTAAAAATGCTAAATTAAACCAATTTAATAACTTGTTTAATCAACTGTTTCCTGAAGATTTTTTATTGTTACTAACTATTCAACACATCACCTTTCCAATCACATTCAAGTGTGTAACTTTGTTTGGCAAATCTAGTTCTGCAAGATGTTCAGAGCCTTGAGAAAACAGTCAGAAGGAACCTCTTAACCTGAATAGAGACATTTTAGAGAAGTCAAGAGACAGCTAAAACATTTGGAAAACACTTGATGTTTTGAACTACTAGGCACAAAAACTATACTCCTTCAGCCACAAGCTTCCTTTTAGTCTAGTAAGAATGACAACAGAACAACTCAGATTCCAGTTACAACAAAATAAAGGGTATAGGAAGTTACAGTACCCACTATCTCCTGTTTCACCTTTTAATGCATGCTTTTGACCTGTCTCCAAGATAGGGTGTTCTCCCAAAAGTCATCAAACAAAACATGACGATCAAGATCTCAAGTTCTCTTCAGAAGAGTACTGGAAATAAAATACTGGACTCGTTCACATTTGATCCATAAGTCTTCATTAAAGTCCTACATGATGTCTCCTACATACCTGTAAGGTACCTCGTGTCTGTTAGTTCCCCTGCTTTCTCAGGAGCTGCTGCCATAGTCTCCAACCATGAAGACAGCTCATTAAGGCTAGCATGACAGAGCTGGAGCAGGCATACTGCTCTTGCACAAAGTATGCTAAAACTAGATAACCCTGCTCTTAAAAAAGATATAGAAGCACTCACTTGAGTTAGGTAGTCTATCAGAGCTAAATGCGCCTTCTCCAGCTCTGCCCCAGAGAGCCCTGGCAGTGGGTTGGGATACTGTAGCTGTTTCCTGTAATCTGTGGGCAGGAGGTCAGGATACAGACCCATCACATGAGTGGGATCTAAGCAAAAAATAACTAGTATTAGTAACTTTTCATGACAGTTTTGCAAACTCCTTAAATGTATGTAACCTTTGAGCAAGCTTAGCTTTTTAACAGTACTGTCTGTCCACCTAACAAAATTTGCTTATTACAGAAAAGAAGCTAAAACAAAGGAAAAGCAGGAAGAGAAGGACTGATTCAGTGTCCAAGCACAAGTTCCAAGCTGTGTGCTAGAAGAACTCTCGCAGAATCTCAACATTACCAGCTGTGACAGTAGGACAGGATTTCTAGGAACAAGTAATGTTTAAGATTTACTTTGCTTTAGAAACAAGAACTGAATAGCATCATCTGTAACTAATGAGCACCCATTTTCACAGTTTAAACAAATTCAAAATTACTGCCCTCTATCTTAAGTTCAGAGTATTTTGAGTTCTCAGTCCTTTTCTTTCATTGTAGCTTCTCAAAGTAAATATGAAATTAAGTGTCATCAAATGAACTAGAAGTTCTAGGTTTAAATGCACAAGGGATGTGCTGCCACCAATAAAAGAATCTCAGTCTAAAGCACTATGCTACGGTATATTCCAGCCTTCATATCTCATTATCAGAAGAATGCCTGAACTAAAGGAATAGCAACAGAGACTATTTTCACTTCCAAAACCACAGAAAAGTTTCCTGGCTCCAGAAATTGGTTTGTTAAACAGTAAACAGGGTTAACGGTCCTCATTTTGGTCAAGTCCAATTTGAATATCAAATATTCAAATGTTCCTTATTTTTCATTCCAAGCTAAAAGTAGGCTTTTGGTAGCTGCTGAAGCTCCCAACTTCAAGGGTCTGTGTACATGCTGTGCACAGTGTAATAGCCTACAATACAAATACATTCTACACAGAGGGAAAATTCATGATTTAACTCATTAACTGAAGTTGATTAAGTACTATAACCAGTTTCACAAAAAAAAACAAAAGCTGAATAGTTGCCTAAGCTATTTGCCATTCACAGGGGACTGGACTGCACAAGACACCACTGCTTTAAAGCAAAACAGAAAACAAATACAAAACCCTACCAACACAACAGTCTGTAAGCTTCATTTGTTTTCTCTTAACCTAGGTATCCCAATACCAACCCAAACATTTACCTGTACCAAGCTTGGCAAAAACTTGCATGGATTCGTCAAAGCGCTTCTGGCAGAAAAGGTTGAAGGCAAAGAGGTTCTTTATGTGGTGAATTTGTTGTCGCTTCTCACTATCTGAATCATCTTTCATTTCCTACACACATACAAATTAACAAACATTAAAAACTCTCGAGCCTCACAAACAAGAAGGAACTCTGTAGAAATAACATGAGTATTATCCTTTGGAGAGAGTAATAAAAAAGATAATGTTCCAAAGTGAACACCTCTGATGGTGATTCTCAGATCTTATGCTCACTGTGTCACAATGATAATCTTGAAGGTTTGAAAGCTACTTCTGGTTATCTTTCACGCTCTCTCTACCACAGCAACTATCTCTTCACCCATATGCTTTTTCAAACTTTTTTTCAAGTTAGCAATACAAAATTAATTTTATGTAGTTCCAGGAAACTTTCTGGAAGCCAGAAAAACTTAAAATAGCAAGAGCAATATAATTAAATCTGTTTCAGCATCTCTAAGAAATTGTTATTTTCAAGGAGTAATATGGAGAGCCATTACAAAACAATGATCATTTGACAAAACAAAACAGAGAACTCCAAGCAAAACTGCTTACAAGCAGTCCAAACTCAGCTAGACTTCAAAGTCTAAAAGAAGGTAACCAATTAAACAGATATGAGAGATAATTTTCCACATACAAGAGTACCAAAATCTAAACCATAGTAGATGAACATGGAGAACAGCAGCACAAAACCAAAATTCAGTCAAAAAAAGACTAAAGTTTACCAGTTTGTGCAAAGTGGACAGTAAGAAGATTAAACTCTCTGGACTAGCTACAGTCAAGCAGAAGGCAAATATCCTTCTGTGTGCTTTTGCACAAGTGCAAGTACTCACTGCCAACTGCAAAGCCAACTCAAATTGCTTGTCCTGCAGAAGCTGCTGTATCTGTGTGGCTATGGACACCGGAATAAGCCGCCAAACGAAGTGATTACTTGCCACATATATAATATTTGTGCTGCAAACAAAACAAAAAGGTCGGTTACTAAGTTCCAGCATTACCCTATCTGGAAAAAACAATTCTGGTCAATACACACATGGCTACACACAATCAAGTTACAAGGGTAATTTGAGCTACATTGCAAAGCAGAAAGAAGAACGTATCTCCAGTGATCAGAAATTCCCAAAGACACTCAACTCTGTCCTTCACTCCTCAAAGTATGGCCTCCACTTGAGGAGCTAAGGGAGTTAGAAAAACTCTTCCTCTCTCAGTTTTTCAGAGCCCTACCAAACACTCAAACAGCGCAACAAAAGCAATAATCAGTTACACTCAATACCCTCCAGAGGTGATGAAGCGTGGTCTCTGCAGCTCAATACTCTGTACAAGCAGCCGGGGTTCAAAAGTACGGATCTCCACATACCTCGGCAAAACAGCAATGATGTAGGGAGGCTGATGTTCTGTTAATGAAAAGAATGAAAAATGTAAGTTGTGTTCTCAAGCGTTCCTTGAAATAAGCCATGCCTTAAAGTAAAAGCAAGACTTGTCCCTTTTTTTTTTTTAACTCCCCCCTAGAAACTCACTAAGTTTACTAAGAACAAAAATCAATGCCCAACACTGACAGCAATTTGCTAACAGAATACTACCACACGTTTTACTCATCTTTCAACATCAGAATTTCTGTGGCACTCAGGTGCCCAGGAGAACTACAATGCTTTCATTTCATATCTTGGCCCTTTATAAAAGACATGCAAAATGCTTGTTTCCTGAGGAGACAGGCATACAGACTAAAAGCAAGGAAAGGGAAAACCCAAAAATGACACGAGACCCTCTATAAAGTACAACTTCAAATACTTTAGAAACTCTCAAACTCCAAAACCAGATAGTTCCTAAATACTGGGGATGCAACAATTTTGTCATATACAAAAGAGTAAAGAAGCAAAATTCTCAAATATCAAAATTCTCTGCTAATTCTCACCCATGGCTATAGGAATATCTGTCCAATTCAAGGCACATTTCTGAGTACAGACCCCTTCTTCATTAAGCACAACTGTTAGATCATCTTGGCCAACTGCAACTTTTCCATCTGCTACAGGAGCTACCAATGGTTCCAGCTGCTTCCCTGTGGGAAACAGTTCTTTGATAGATCCTTTTCCATCCACCTAGGATGATAAAAAAAACAAAAACGCTGTGCTTCAAAATAACCTTTATTTCAAAGCCGTGTTAAGACCAAAGCCAAAAACCCCCTAAAGGAATTTACAACCCAGACAACTCACTAACAGGGCAAGTGCAATTTTAAAGAGTAGCAATAAGATTTTCAGCATATTATCAGTTATCTAGCCTATACATCATTTGTAAATAAAGAATTACTACTTTTGTGTCTGAGATGATGTATTCCTTTTACTATAAGCATAGCTGAGCACACGTATAACTGATTGATTGATGGCTTGGCTTCGCAAACAAAGATTTGGGAAGGGCTTTACCCACACTTACTACAAGCATGATGATGACTAAAAGGGCAACGTGGGATAGGCAAATCCAGTTGGAAAAAAGGCTGCTTGGTCATTCAGGGTGTTTCCGAACAAGACTGTCATCTCCTGGGTCAACCTCGAGCAACCAATGTCCTGAACCACCTGCATGAAGGGCTGGGTCTGCAGCTTCCAGTGCACCTTATCACCAGCCATTTCATCCCATGCCTGTTGCTATAGGGCTTTGCAAGTGTGAGTAAACCCTTCAAGCCTGCGCAGTGAATTTTTTAGGTGAGGCACAGCATGCACCTAACTGGTCCCACCCTTTACACCTGAGGTTTATCTGCCAGGGCCTAGCTAGCTAGGACGGCGACAGCAAAGTCCTCAGGTCATAGGTTTGGTTAGAGTGTTCTTCTCTTAGAATGGAAGGCCTTACAAGGCTAGACAAGCTCCATCTGCCCGGGTTTGAAGTTGGAGTTTTCCTTCTCCTAGGATGGCTGCCCAAAGGCTGTGTGAAGATGGCTTGGCTCCGCGAATGAAGATTTGGGAAGGGCTTTAACCACACTTATGACTGAATGCCTTTAAGTCAGAGTCCCATATAAGTTTTACCCTACTGATGTTGTGTTGTTGTGACATTGGTTGCACAAGATTGACCCAGGAGATGACATTCCTGTTCGGAACATGTATCATACAAGGTTATAAAATGCATAGCACAGCAGCACCATCAGTTAAAAGTGTCCAAATCATTATAAATCAACAGCTAGGCAGCAGCAAACAATACCATAAAAAAAAGGGGAGGGAGGGTGTCCCTGTGGTTGCTTCAGCAGCTGTACAACAACTCATATCACTAGAATGGTGGGCATCAACATCTAGGAGCACACTGCAGAAAGGCATCACTTTTGTGAGCAGTGTCAGTTTGAAGGGACTGTAGAAATTACTGTGCAGTTTTCCTGCTGACTACAGATCAATGTTTCCACCCATATACATACATCTACACATGGGTGGTGCACTTCATCTTCATCTCATTTTCCTATAGTATCAGCAGAAGCCAATTGTAAAGGAAGAAAAAAGAATCAAATATAGCTGTCAAACAAAACCTAAGTGCAAACTGTAATACTAAATTAATGACAGTAAGGTTAGAGACTTTCAAACTTAAATAACTACAGTTCAAAAAGAGAATGAAAAAAAATAGTTAAGCTCCACTGTTTGCCAGGTAATGTTGTTATTATATTTTTTTTCCCTTTCAGACCTCTTCATACATTAAACAGATCACTGCCAAACCAAAATATATCTTTTCTGATGCCGTTTTTCTGCAACAGCTTCAAACACTCATTTCAACAGCAAGAAATAGAAGATCACTTTCTGACAAAACATCAGTTTAAAAATACAGCCTTTCCAAAACTACATACAGCAAATGTACCAGATGCTGGTTTTCATAAATGCCTGTTAGCTAAAACCCTGAGAACAAGTGCAGCTCCAATAGTGTCTACTGCTCTCCAGATCTTCTTAGATACTGTATTCCAAATCTCAGTCTTACCCGTATTAGGTAATAGTCCCTCTTAAAGCCTACACAGATGGAGTTTTCACACCAGGCCATGGACTTGGGTACATCAGGTACACTGAAGTCCCCCTGAGGAAAACATAGAAAATCGGTTAAAATTGCTGTTACAACAGAAAAGCAAAAGTCAATTCCAGCAACAGAGAGTGTAACAGGCAGTATTGCTGCTGATAGCGTATTCCCTACCACAAATGCCTGATTTCTGCTAGTCAAGGAATAGCAGTATTCATCTAAAAGCCTAAATTTGTGCACAGTAAAGCAGCATACTCTGTTAACTTCCTAGAAAAGCAGGACAGCTGAAAAATTCTCTACCTATTTCTATTGGTTATTTTTACCATTCTGGTATTCAGAAGTTCAGTTCCCTATGCTTGTCGTCAATAACCACCTTCTGACTTGACAACATACCTATAAAACTTTTGAGTAGAAGTAGACCCAATTCCATAGTGTTACTGTCAGGTATAAATTTATAGAGGCTGCACACTAATACATTTCACTGACCTACAAGCGTACTACAAACAGAACATTAAAATATAGAGCACAGCCTTTGATTTAATTTATGGAACTGTATTAATGCTGTTAATTGTGATTTCAACCATGTTGTTTTCACTTTTATTTGCTGCTTCACTACTAAATCACTGAAGAAC
>JBCJKH010067760.1:0-30929 GCA_039877255.1 Loriculus beryllinus | reverse complement strand
TTATATCATACCCCCATAGATGTGCACACATCTCTAATTCCTCTTGTTTGTCCCCCATGCTACAGGTGTTTGTATAGAGGCATCTGAGCCAAGCTCCAAATGAAGCTGGCTCATTGGCTGGAGTGGCTGGAATATCTCTACATTGCTTCAAACATTTATTATAGGTACTGGCAATTGACTGCGAGTGCTGGGATGGAATGATGCCCCTCTCCCCCAGCACATCTAGTTTAAAGCTTTCTTGACCAGCTTGGCAAACCTCTTACAAAAACAGCTCTTCCTCTTCGTTGTCAGACCAGCTCCACCAGCCTTCAGTAGACCTAGCCTCCCAGATTGAGTCCCATGTTCTAAATACCCAAACCCCTGACTATGGCTCCACTGTTCTATTTATTAACCTGATATTTATTGACTTGAGAGTCAGGACCTCTGAGATCCCTCTAAATGATCTGATAGGCTGTTTGAAGAAGTTCAGAAGACCAATGTGAAGGCAGGCTTGTCGGCATTACTTCTTTCATACAAAGGGCCTGAAGTCACGCAGAGGTGATTCTATACTCCCATGCTAAAAGCCTGTGTGCCTATCTTGTGCATCTCTTCCTGTGTTGGAGTCCACCTCCTCAAGGATTGTTTCAATGCTCAGAAGCTGTAATATCACACCTCCTACCAGAACAGACTGGATAAAAAAGCTAGAGATTGTGCAGGTAGCAGTCAGGGGCAGAGACAAAAAAGAGCTAGAATACATCTCTGCAATGACACTTTTGTCTTCATAGTGACATAGTTGAAACTCTGTATTTTGTGTTGCCAATCACTCAAGCAAATTAGAGTGAGTTCGTATTGTTCTTCCTCATAGGATTGGTTAGGCTAATTTTCACCTACCTATAAGCAATAAATAATTAACAATTTTATAGAGACATGCCTTTTACTGCTTGAGTAGTTCCTTGACAATTTGCTAAGTGAAAGCTGAGTAACTGGCAGCTCAGAAAATCTTATGGTGGCAGCAGAAAATTATATGTTTCAAAAGAAGCTTAAGAAAAGGCAAGAAAAAAACCCCAATAGATTTAATATTCTTCAAATTATGCTAATTTGGCCGGTCCAAGGGGTTCAGAGTAGATTTCTGGCACTGTGAGTGGGCATATAGGCTGAGAAAGTTGAGGCTGTTCAGCCTGGAGAAGAGAAGGCTGCATGGAGACCTCATAGCAGCATTTCAGTATCTGAAGGGGCCCTATAAGGATGCTGAGGACAGACTATTCATTAGAAACCGTGGTGATAGGACAAGGGGTAACAGGTTCAAACTTAAACAGGGGAAGTTTAGATTAGATATAAGGAAGAAGTTCCTTACTATAAGGGTGGTGAGGCACTGGAATGAGTTGCACAAGGAAGCTGTGAATGCTCCATCCCTGGCTATGTTCAAGGCCAGGTTGGACAGAGCCGTGGGTGACATGATTTAGTGTGAGGTGTCCCTGTCCATGGCAGGGGGGTTGGAACTAGATGATCTTAAGGTCCTTTCCAACCCTAACTATTTCTATGATACTGTGATTCTAAATGGAGCAAGTGGGAATACCAGGACTCAGTCTGATATCTGTAAATGGAAGTCAGCCAATAACAAATGAAAATTTGTGTTTATCACTTGTTTGCTTGCAAGTGCTTGGATATAACAATGAAAACATTTTGGAGAACTTTACTTTTCTTACAGGCATCTCTGGTCTTATTACTGTAGCAGGTCTAGTGATAGCACATGAACTGAGTTTATTGTGAGCAGTAAGAACAGTTTCCTCTGTTAGTGAAAAGCAAAATGTATTATTTTCAATGAAAGAAATTCCTGAGTATGAAAGAAATATCAGGAAGTGTTCATGAGGATTGGCTCAGAAATAATAAAATTAATATTTTAGATTAGCTGAGGAAGTCTTGTATGATTTTTACATTTAGCTTCATATTTTTCATAATTTTCAGCTTTCATAATTTTCAGCTCCTTTCTGAGATGGCTTGTGTTGTAATGTCAATTGATTATTATATTGCATTAAAAGCAGGAGGAATAGCAGATCAGGTAACAGCTTTGTCAGTGCCTACTTCACTGTTTCGTATAAATCCTGTTAATGATAAGTGGTTTGTCTCTTGCTGTGCTGCAGGGAAAATTTTATTTTGTGCAGGACTGTGCCAGGACTTACAAGAGTTGATGCTCACCTTTCCTACGTTAAGAACCACTACAAAAGATGGATAAAATATAAAATTTGTAAAGAAGGGGTTTTCAAATGTTATCTTGTGAATTAAGATATGGAAAATTCTGTACTAGAAAAAATAATTTTGGGAAAATGTATTCATCTATCAATTTATGAGGACTGAGAAGTTCTGTGCCGAGCTCCACCAGTTGAGCTATGGTGAATGGGAGTGGCCTCTCAGTGTCTTTGCATTATCTAGTTATCTCCTCATACATCTTAATTTTAAGCTACCTCCAGGTTTTATTGCAGCTTAAATAATTTGTCTTTTCAGTTTGTCTCTTTGTTCTTTTAAAGCATATTTAGAGCAAATCCAGTAGCACAAAAATCTTTTTTTTTCTTTTCAATTTTTCTTAGAAGTATCACAGCAACCGCATGGGCAGGGGGGAATACCTCATTTTTCAATTTGGCCTTTCATTCTTCTAAGGCTTGAATATAGAAAAAACCTCGAATATAAAATATCTTTGGTAGTGTTCTGTTTGCTTAAAGGACCACCCATTCTGTGGAGTGTCTATCTATGCAGACAAGGAGAGATGAGTGGTGAAGTGTTTTAAGATTGCATGTGAAATTATCTTAATGTTTCTCTTAGTGACTGATATGTAGAAACATCAAAAACTCTTTACTCATTAATTCTGTTCACTTATGTGTAAGCTTTGTATGTGTAAAGGAAGAAGGTTTAACGTGGCTGCGACATGACTGCTACAGTGGAGTTTCTTCTCTCTTTAAAGGATTAACAGCTGTGTTGCCAATGTTGTAAATCTTCATTTGGGACTTGAAACTGAAGTTTCATGTTTTAAAAATATCTAATTTTGAGAACGTAGTGATTTGCACCACAGAACTGCTTATAGTTGATCAGCAAGAAAAGCCCATAGGCAGAATAGCTATTTATAATCATATTTATTTAGCAGTCCCCAGATCTGGGCTGTAGAGATAACCAAGCTTTCTGTTAAAAGTGACACCACAGGGGTCTGTTCTACTAGGATTTTGTAGCCTGAGGATGAGTTTCAGTGTCAATTTCTTCATCTGTAGTAAAGAGTGAACCTATGATGCAGCATTCCAGCAGGACCATTTCCTCTGCTTCTTCCAACAGAAGATGGAAAATTTGTTGCCAGATTTGGTTATGATTCCTATATGTACAAAACAGGCTGGGGGTAAGGGCAAAATGACTGATGTGCATCACAGGTACTGTGTCCATGTGCAAAACTTAAGCCTGATTTTCAAGCTACTCCTATACTTTAAAATTAAAAATAGATGGAACAGGAAACTCCACACTGGAATGTGGAAAGTAAGCTCATTGTCTTATGGTGTGATGTTCCAGTAAACTGAAATTTATGACAACTATTCTATTACAGGAGAAAATGAATAACTACAATATCTATACTGTATCTCTAGTACTGCAGATGAAGCATAAGGATACAATATCAATATGGAATTATAAAAACATTTTACAGAAAACATCTTAGTTATGAAACAATTCTCTTAGTACAAGGATTTGGTTAAACTTCAGTTTCAGTAACCTAAATCAGGCATATCATATTTAAACCTTATGATAGTATAAAATAAATATTAGGACAAGAGTTTCTTTAAAAAGTGACATAAAACCCAGAAGAAAAACAACCCATAACTACACTTCTTTCAAGAGCAATGTAAGAACTGGGGAAAATTGCTGTTGCAGAACTTGCTAATGTGATGCATGTTTTGATAGGAAAGTACAGAAACTAATTTTCCAACTTCAAACTATGTTTTTGATTTTTTTTTTTTAATTAGGTTTTGTAGTGAATAACAAATGTTCTGTGACTTAGTTTGGCAGCGGAGTTGAGTGACTAATCTGAAGTTTCTGTTAGTATTATTCCTGTCTTTACAAGAATTCAATTATGTAGGACTTCTGTTTTCAGGAAACATACTGATAGATTATTTTACATAAATATACATTATTCTCCATGTTCTGTAATTTTGAGGAAACAAAGCAACAAATTGCATAAGAGAAATGGCTATACTGGCAGTATGATCAGAAATCATGCTCGATGCATATTGAGGAATGCATTTTCTGCAGCCTCTGTAAGAGATGTGAAAGAGAGGGATTTAAAGGATGGCAATCATGTGTGTTTTCAAAGGTAAATTAAGGTCATGGTAGACTTGGATGCTGCTTTTTCTCAAGTTGAGTGCTTCTTTTGAACTTCAGACTTTGGGCCTCATTTTACATAAATAAGTTAACCAGAATTTTAATGTTAAAAGTCTGATATTGCAGGTCTATCTCAGTGGTTATTTTACTTCATTCTATGGTTCGTATCGTACTCCAAATATTCCATATCTTAATACAACCATTCCGCAGGGTTTCTCTGAAGTGTGCACTTCTTTGTTTCTCCACTAGGGTGTACAAACAGCCTGTGCAACTCGAGGAGATGGGCTAAACACCATCTTCGGCATGAATTCCAGCAGTAACAAGCCAGACAGAATTAATCATTATTCTCTAAAAAAACCCCAAGCAGATGGAAATTTGTTGATTTTTTTTTTTTTTTAAGCAGAAATTGCTCAAACAGAATCTAGAAAACATCACAGTTCAGAGTAAATTAAAAGCATATATATCAGTCTCTACAGCCCCTGGAAACTTACTGTAAATGTTACCATGCATTTCAAGTATCTTGAAAGCTACCACCTATTATGGTGATATTAAAGGGCCAAGAGCATCATTCAAATAAATCTCATACAAATCTGTTTTGAATGGATCCCTCAAAAATTGAGTAGGATGTTTAAAAGGTATGTACCATATATATAGGAGTAGCAGTGTTTATTCCTTCCCTGGAGTTAACCTGAATATTTTAATGATAAACAGGATAGGAACCATAGCTAGAATGCATAAAAGCAAAGTCCTCACAAGCGACTGCTGATTTTCTGACTTGAATTTTTATTTTCCCAGCTTGAATTACTCTTAAGGACTTATTTCCCAAAGGATCTTTATTTTACAGTTTGATTTGAACCACTGTTCATATGCTAGGGAAATGGTAACCTGCTGCATGCTGAGTTACCCCTTCATTCAGGGAAGCTGTGCCTCCTGGTTATCTTCCCCATGCTCTTGCACTTGCTAATTTTACTTGGGATCTTGTAGACAGTCTGCTTATGCTTGAAAAACTGATTTACTACTCCTGTTTATTGCCCAGATCCTGGTACTTAAGTACTACATGTGAAGTCTGGCTGCCTTGCAGAGAAGTTGAGATGTGTGCTGTAATACTCGGGAAAGAGATGGGGTGGGGAATGAGCTGATAGGAAAACGGTGTGCTGGAGTAGGAATGCAAGTGCAGCTTAGTGCTGCTCAGTTCAGCTTTAGGCCATTTGCCTGCTTGAGTTGGGAGGATATTTTTTGTGTTTTAGATATACTGTGTGTTTTGTTGGTTGTTGGTTTTGTTTTATTATTTTATTGTGTGGTTTGCTTTGTTTTGTTTTTTTCCTCTCCTGATGTATCATTTTATACATCCAGACTGAGAACTTTAATGGACTGAGGATATCTGTCTTTTCTGTTGCGTGGCCTAATGTATTGCGTTCTAATTTAATACCAGTGTGTGGCCCAAAACACTTGAACGCAATTTAGAGACAAGAATACTGAAACACTATGCATTTACTTTTCTGTTAGAAAATCTGTAATTAGTTACAGGAAGACGCTTGAACTTTAAGGCCGATCTTGAGGATTTGAGAAGGAATAGGAGCTCAGAGCCCAATGTAATGGTTCTTTTTGCACATCTTTCAGAATTCATTATCGGTTCAATTTAAGCTGTTAACGTGTATTTCAGCTGAAAAAGTAAGTTAAGAGGGTACAAAGACATAAATAAAATGGTGATAAACGCCAATTAGCATTGTTTTTATTTCCCGGCTGAAAGGAAGAGCTTGTGCTTACTTGGAGGAGAGCTTGGGTGAACAGCAATTGGTTAAATAAAGTGGTGTAGGAGTTGGGAAAGAAGTGAAATAGTAATTCTGAAATTTTTTTTTTGTGATATTTTGGGAAGGTGCTTGGAGAGGGTAAAAGATGAAGTACTATATTTTATTTGAATCCAGGTATTATGTTTTCAGAGCAGGTGTACCTTCATTGCACATACAGCTGGGGCTGTTGGGAGACTTATGTGTAGGCTAGGCTGTGCTGCTGACCAGCCTGTTAATAAATTCGAGTGGAAGGAGTGCAGGCAGAGGTGGACTATTGGGCTCCATTTCAGACTCTGACAGAGAAGCTGAGATGATGCAAGGTTTTATATATTATTGAAACAAATTTATTATGTCTTTCAGATTTTTATAGTTTTCTTCAGCATGACAGCAATTTTTCCTCAACCAAGGGAAAATGTTTGCAGGCAGAGAAGGGAGGCTGTGTGTAGCCCTGGGTTACGGTGGGCAGTACTCCTTGAGCAGTGCTGAGTATATACCTGGTGGGTGAAATGAAACCTGTTAAAAACAGAATGTCACTTTCAGTACCAAGGCAGTGGTTACTCTTCTGGGGCAGTGCCTTTGGCTGCTGTTGTAGAAACATGTTATCACAGATATACCAAGGATAGCTTAAACAGCAACATGTATATTACTTCATGTTATATTGGATGATTATGGGTTCAGTTTTCCATCTGAATACTGGTTCACAATGTCACAAGTCCTTTCTGTCTCTCCACCGTTGGCTATGTTGGGGAGAGGCAGTAACAGAGTGCTGGTGTTGCTCCATCTCCATGGCTGTCTGCTGAGCCTTTATCAATGGTGGTAATAGCTGTTAAGCTGGAAAGCATTAAGTGTATTGTAGAGACTCATAGAATGGTTTTGGTTGGAGGTCACCAACTATGAGCTGGGACATGTTCCACTAGAATCTGGTTGCTCAAAGCCCTGTCCAACCTGGCCTTGAGCCAGAGGCAGCCTCAACTTCTCTGAGCAACCTGTTCCTGTGCCTCACCATCCTCATAGCATAGAATTTCTTCCTAATATTTAATTTAAATCTACCCTCTTTCAAGGGTTTAAAGCCATTCCCTCTTGTCCTATCAACTACTTGCTTTTATAAAAGGTCTTTCCTGCTTTCTTGTAGGCCCATGTCAAAAAAACAAATCTTCAATTCTATATGCTAAAATACATAGCTGAGGTCTGATTTTGTACATGGCCAACAGCAAGTTGTTTTACATAGATATAGGGAGGATACATGGGTTTCAGAAAAACAGATAATTTGCTTGGGTGTGCATCACGTTAGCAACTCTAAGGGACATGAAAGACCTGTGATACCAAGATCGTTTTCTTCACCCCTTCCTAGTCCATCTTTATTACTTTAGGTGGTTCTGTGTTTTTGCAGTGCATCATAAGAAATTAAACATGAAAGTCTTGACTAAATTTGGGGGAAGATCAAAGGCTCTTTTTCCAGCAATACTTTTTATTATAAATGTAATTTATTGAAAAATAGGCTGAAGCTTCCCTTCAGTGAAAACAGAAAATTGATTCATAGTAAAATATTGAAATGAAATCTACTCTGCACTTCTTTCTCAAGATAACGTTTCCAAGTTCTAATAGGATACAGCTTATTGCTAAATTACAATTGAACATGAAGGCAGCTGTGTGTAGTGAATTCTACTTGTGAATGCATGAGTGCATGTATGATGTGTATTTTTTCAACAGAGCACTGGGAGATTTGCCACATTGTTTTTTGAAATATGCTCGCATGCAGAGTTTAATGTGTCACAGTAATGCATATTTGATCAATACTGTCCGTCTATGACTATCATAGTCAATACTGGTAAGAAAAATGTCAGCTCCATAGAAGTGATGAAGTGGAGTAGCTGTGCTTCTTCCAGGGATCTGATGCAAGATGGCTGTGGCCTTTGCTGTGAATCTGGAAGACTAAGGTTGAGGTGGCCCAAAATCAAATCGAAAGTCCTTTGAGTTAGTTGGAAACAAGTACCTGGGAATTCAGACGCTGGTAAATCTGAGCAAATGACGTCTTCCTTTTATGTGCTGGTGCCTACAGAAACTGGTTGTTCTGGATATGCTGTTCTAACACTGTGTCGTTCTGTTGTATTTTTTGCAATGATGGAACATAATGTTAGTTTTTTGCTTACATATGTGTGAGTTAGCTGCAAGAGACTGAGAACGCATTCTTGGGGGCTGTTGGTTTTTTTTTAATATCATTTTTTTCTTGGTGGCTGATATGTACCCAGTGTCACTTGCAAGAAGCTTTCCAATATAATATGGTAATAGGAATTAGAAATTGGAGACTTTATTGGGAAATGTAGTCCATTTCTCTGATGGCTGAATTCTATTATGTGCCTAAACTTAAGGCAGCTGCACTTTTTTATCATCATGATAATTTTTTTATTATATGCTTATATTCTAGTCATATTAGGAGGGAGTGAGAATTTTGGTCTACTTGCACTCCTTAATTATTTCAAAGGTGTGGAAGATTCAGCACTTTTGGGGTTTTGCCTAGAAATTCTTGTAAATGAGAATTATCCTTCCACTTCTGGAAAGTGCCAGTAACTAAATATTCATAACATTAACAGGTTCTCAAATCACCTGTAAACCTTAGCTTAAACAGCTTTTTTCTTCATTAGGAGTCTTATCTGTCAGTGAATAAGCTGTCTCAAAGGCCATGTTTATTGCCCTACTTTTCCCTTATGCCCACTCCTCTTCCCAGCACAAATATTCTTGATTCCAAATCGCCAGCTAGCAGTGAGGATGAGGTGGTGGACAATAAACAGCCTTTGTACTATCTTTCACTGAATTGGTAAGATAATGCAAAAATATTTAATATTACAAAATATTGAAGTGATCAGGTGTCCATTGCTGATTCTCAAGTGCTGGTTGGTCACCATGCAAGGGATAGCCTTTTTCTGACAGCCTAAAAACATCCCTGCCAAAGTTATTACAGGCATCTGTAAGAGGTTTGTACTATTCTGTACATAGGTTGGCATCTTGACAATGGCTGATTGCTCTTCTATTAGGAGAGTCCTATTTTTTTCTTAATTAAGATAGTTTCCTGATAATGCTTTCCAGATGTGGCCTTCCACTCCTTTTCTTTAATTGCCCTTCATGATAGTGTTTTTTGATTATTGTTCTTACGTGTAGTTTCCTGATTGCTTTTCTTTACTCACACAGTATGCAAGCAGTAGTAAGGTTGCATGAATAGGTCATGTGTATATTTTTTGGTTAATTAATTTAGAATTTATATTATAATGCCATGTCATTAAAATAACAAACATATAAAAGTAGTTTAATTTATTGTTGTTTAGATGGTCATGGCATTGTTTCCAATATTAATTTTTTTCTACTTAAGTTTATTCTCTTCAGCTTAGAACAATACCTGAACCTGTATGTTTATTGTAATGTAAGCAAAGGTGTTGAGAGCCTAAAAATTAAGGTCATGACATTAATTACCAGAGGAATGTCTTTATTTCCTGTCTGCTGTCAGAATGTCAGTTGCAGGTGTTAGCTCTGGTTAACATGGCCAGGATCTGTGGATTATGTTGTTAGTTTTTGGCAAATTTTTGCAGGATGTCAGGTTAAAAAAATATAGTATGGATGAGAGGGGAGTGTGACATGAGAGCTCTCAGAATGTCTGACCATATGTAAAGAGCTAATAGGTAGTTTATATGAGAAATGATTATTCAGAAGACGTTTCTGAATTTGTCAAACTAGTAAAATACATAGTTTGCAGATGTATAATTCATCATATTTCTAAAAATACGTTATCTTTTGCTATTGCCTGTGCAATAGGCAATTTGAAGCCCTGGGGGCATGATCAGGAGAATATTGCTTTATTACTACTTATTCTAGTAGCAAAAGAAAAAGACAGGGTGTTTCAGATTCATTTTTTTTTTCTTGCCAACAGATCAAGCAAGAAATATTTTTTGCTTATTTTTATTACATGGATTTTCTCATGCTTTTGTATGGGGTGTGACTGCATGAGGCAGTGTCCTGCCTGGGACGTTAGCATACTCTGAAGTCCTTAGCCCCATTCCCTGTGGCAGCAGATAAGATATGAGGTAGAGGTCCAGCCAGATAGAATTTAAGATGTAAGGCATTTTCTACTAATGTCCTGAAATAAAAAATTGTTTGGTAGATCCCTGGTGCTCTGGTGATTAAAAAAAATAAAAAGAATTAATTTTTAATATTTTAAAAAGTATGTTTGGAAGGTGTTGCTGAGTATCAGCACTTGCAAATACTCAAGTCTCAGAACAGAGCTCAACCAAATGACTGAAGTTTTGGAAAAGATAGGAAATCTTTCATATAGACAGCAAGTAGATAAAATATTTTGAGTTCACAAACTGGCTAGGCTGTCACAGATTTACAAAGCATCTCAGAGAAACTTAAATTGCGAATGTAGTGCAAGACTGGGAAGAAATTGTAAACCTTCAAGAACAGTGTTCAAAACCCCCCACAACTCATCACCCCCGTTTGACTAGCCCATATGAATAGCCTTGATTAATCTTCCCAAATTTCAAGAAGCTATTTGGGGTGACTACGTTAGGACCTGCAGCTTTACTGTATGCTTGATACCCAAAGATCCACTTTCTCTGGAAGTGTATTGCGTGCTCTGTGAGAAGAAACCGTAAGCAATTTGCTTCCTAATTCACTTGCTTTAGAGATAAGCTTAGTGACAGGTGGGAGAAGTCTGGGCCTTGTCCCATAGCAGTTAAAGGCCATCTGCAGAATGCCCTTCAACACCAGCATTCTTCTCATGGTGCTGTTGGGAAGTGAGTTGCAGCTTGTTGATGCTCTGCATCATCATCAATCTGTGATCTTCTCACAGGTTTCCAAGTGTGTGCCTGTGCTGATGACAATGGTGTCTTCCTGCTTCCTTGTGCTGGTTTAAGTGGCTCATGTCTCTCCTCCCCATGCCCAGTGTGCTGTACTTTTCTCAGGTAATCCTGGAAGCAGCTGTGACTTCAGGGAGTGGATGGAATATGCTTTCTTCTAGTAGAAATCTCTGTGAATTTGCTGCATCACTGTACCTGTGTTGTGTTAATTTGTGCCGAGAATGACCATGCACTATCTTGCTGTAACTGTAGTAGGATTTACTGAAACCCACCTTTTGGCTTCAGTGTTGCCCCTTTCAGTGCCAAGTGAATGGTCTTGTGGATTTATTTACATATGATAAGCATTTTGTCCTGGTATTATTTAACTTATGCTCTGAATTGAAAGAACAGGTGTTGAAATATGCCTACTTTTATATCAGTATCTCAAAGGAATATGTTCGTTAATTCAGCAGTGAATAGGCTTAATAAACTGCCAGTGCTCAGAATCTAATTGAACTTGCTCAACTGGAAAAAAAAAATTGGTTTAAAAAAATGAGATATAATACTGAAAAATTAAGCTTTCAGAAATAAATTTTAAGCTAGACACCAAAGAACATTTTTTATCTTAGTCCCATTATTACTTAAAAAGGAAATTAGATTTAAATGGGTTACAAAATGATCTGAATGTGAAAAGCCTGCTGCTGTGGCTGTGCGACTGGGAAGGGAGCAGCAGGGATAGTCTTTAAGTGGGTCCAGTGTGTATACAGCTT
This sequence comes from Loriculus beryllinus, assembly GCA_039877255.1. Lineage (NCBI taxonomy): Eukaryota > Metazoa > Chordata > Aves > Psittaciformes > Psittacidae > Loriculus > Loriculus beryllinus. Next base: position 19,214 of record JBCJKH010067760.1, on the reverse strand, counting down.
ATGTTGAATTGCACAAATAGCAGGAATATACTGCTAGTATTATACTTGGTAGACTGTTACAAGGTTCTCGCTTAATATCTATGCACAAAAAGTTAAAATATACAGGGTTTGATTTTTTTTATTGGTTTAAATGCTTTTAATAACGTTGCCTAATATATTAATTGTATTCATGGGTCGCTAATTTTATTGGAGAAAAAAAATAGTAATAGAGCACTTTTGGATTTCTTGTCGGCATAAAATAGGTGACCTAAATAGATGTTGTGCTAAGAATATTACATGACCTAAAATAAGTTTCATTTTATTAATGGAATTACTGATTTTGATATATAGCTTGACACAGTATTTATGTATGAATTTTAAGTTATGTTAATAAGTATGAGTATGAAGAATTACGTTCTTTAGTTAAAATTGGACAGGCAATAAAGGAATCCCCTATAATAGTTCTAGTAGCTTGACAAATTAGTGTGGTATAGTTAGCAGTGTTTGTAAATGGGCGCACCATGTCTGTTGAAGGCTACCACTGAAAGTACTGTGACTCCGCTGGTGGTGTTCCTCAGCGTCTTGTCAGAGGCACAGAGTGACATTAACAAATGTAGGAATGCCTTCTGCCTCTTGACAATTTCTGCTGTCATAGCAACAAATGCGTTACACACATGCCTAACTTTAAGAATATGAGTGGTTCCCTTTAAAAATTTCTTTTGTAATGCTTTGCTAGGTTAACAAATCTACATGCCTGTTCAAATGCTGATTTTTTTATTTTTTTAAAGTGTGGATTGACTATTACTAGTCTTGAAAATGACAGAAGGCATAAATTAATAGCAATATAGGGTAAGCCTTTGTGATAATGAACCTCTGAACTAGTGCAACAAGCCATTGATAATTTGCTGTCATTGTTTGAGAATAGATTTGAACCTCTGCTTTGGAGGGCAGACATTTAAATAATTCAATGCCCAAGTCCTTGTGGATGTTGCATAATGTAATATATAAGTTGGTATGTACTAGATAGGATGCATGGAGAATTCTTCTGTATTCAGCAGTGATAGAAGACTGCATCCAGTTCTGAGCATGACATTTCCTGAAAGAGAGGGAAATGAAGAATTCTGATGAGGCCAACAGCTACGAGTCTTGCAAGCCATGAAGGAAGTGAAGCAAGACACATCTCCAGTCCTAACACATGTAACATGGAAAAGAAATAAGATATATACTGTGTATATAGATGAGACAGAGGGTAGCGACATTAATTTTAGGTGTGGGAGACTTAGATTTGGTGGCCTGAAAAATTTTGTCAGCGAAGAGGATATGGAAGCAGGCTGTAAACTCTGCCACTACAGACTGTTAGAAACCACATGGATATGACAGCAGGGCTTGGACTGAGGTCTCTCTTTATTTTTAATTGTTTGCATATGCTGAACTGTAAACACAGCTATACGACCAAGGCAATGCCTGTAGATTATATATGATCTCAGCAGACAGAGTTAGGGGCCACTGAATACACCACTGTTCAGTGTATACTTTGGGTTTCTAAATTGTCTCTGCTGTTCAGTGCATAGCTGTCCCACCTGTGTTAGTGAGAAAATTTTAGGAAGAACAGAGACTATCACTGTCAGAATGTGCTACTGCTGAAAATGCTTTTACATTTGCTAAGCAGCTGAGCAACAGCATGAAGTTTTATGTAATGGTTGCAAAGATCTGACTGCTTTAATAAAACAACGTGCACACAAATGAGTCAGGCTTGTGAAAAATCAATGAATTGCCAACCCATTCAAAAGATACAAGTGGGTTTTTTTCTCTCAGTTCTGTGCCACTTCAGGGGGTGGCTGTATCTCGTGTCAGGAATCCTGACATGTACTTGAACCTTCAGGTGGTTGAGTGCTCTTATCTCCTCTGCTCTACTGTTAGCAGCACCTTTTTAAAACCTACTTTGTCACTAATAGGTATAACTGTGCACGGATAAGATCATCACTACTACTGACTACTTTTAATGAAGATACCCATGTACCATAAAAGAATATGAATAGAACAGACATGGGGAAATCTGAATTTGTTTTGGTCAGAATCATGTTTACCGTTCTTCTGACAGCTGTTAACGTTTAGTTAGATGAGTTCCATGCGAATGATGAGATTTGCTGTGGTTTCACAGGAAATGAGACACTTCATCTCCTTAAGATTTAACCTGAAATCTACCTGAATGCTACAATTTTGAGGGATGCCTTGGCATTTTGTTTCCTGGTTACAAGAAAGCTGCTGGCTTAGCACTGCTTTTGTCAGGTCTGTGATAAGGCTTGCATATTCATATAAATGTAAGAGTTCTTCCTCTTTAAGTGGTTTTTTTTTCTTTTTTTTTTTTTTAAGAGAAACTGCATTTAAATTTAATTGTAATAACTGATGAAAGCAAAATTTGTGTTTCAGTCTATCTGGAAACAAGTCATGATTCCCATGAAATGCTCATGTTGGATGGTGTCCTGGTTTTGGCTGGGATAGTGTTGTGGGTTTTCTTTTTGAATTTTTTTTTTCCCCTCAGTGGAAAGGCATGACCTGAAGTTTTAGGTTTAGGAGCGTGGCACTGTTCTACATTGGCTTGAGTCTGCTCAAGCAGCCCAGGGCTGCTGCTTTTCAAGGGATCCCAAACCTCAGGCTTGTCCATGCTGTGTTTTAGAGTGCAGTACATAGATTTCTGAGCTAGCTATTAATACAACTTTGGAGCTGAAATCAGTCTGAGTGAAGCTGTGACTGAGCTGCTAAATCCTGCTGGGAGGCAGGCTAATACCTTAAGTGTAGTAATAAGAAAAAACATAGTTATATAGCTTTCAGGTCTTGAGCTAATAACACAGTACTGGACCGAGTTGTATGGTTGTACTGTAATCAGTTGAACTCCTGTTGGGATCTTTGCACTGTGCTCTATTGCATCCTGTAAATTCCCCTTTCTTCTTTTCTGTTTGAAGATGTTCTAAAGTTTTAGGACTTTGTTTTCTAATATCTGGGGAGTTTGTCTGCCAAAAAGAAAAGCAGCGTTAAAATAAAACATAATTGTAGCTCCTTCACTTCTCTCTGGACTAGGAAAAACTAAATGCAAAATTAAAAACCAACTAGTCATCTTTTTTCTGAGAAATATGTTTTATTTAACAATAATATTTGGAATATTTGGTCTTAATGTAAACTGTAACTGTTACTTACAATCTCATCTGGTGCCGTTTTTCTTAATAGTTGTTCATTACAGGCAGCTAGTGTGTGATGTATATTATGATACAAACTTTAAAATATACACACAGGCATTTCATGCTGCAGTTATTCTGTAACCTCTGTATTTGGTTATCATTAGCTTCATGTTCTTGTAATAGCAAAGCCTTATAGCTGCATAAAAAAATTGTAAAATAGAACTCAATGGGTAATGTGAACTGCAGTTTGTGAATTGAGGATAATGAGAAACTCATGGTGAATTTGGAGATGAGCAAGTTGCTCACTTTTAGATAAATATTTAATCTTTGAGTATCAAACAATTTAGAGGTCAATAACAATTTATTGAAAGGAAGGAGTTAAGCTATCAAGATTGTTAGTCTGTTTCTTGACAGGTTATAATTTTGCTGGTGATACAGTACTTCAGGGTTGCTGCAGTAGAAACAAATGGTAGTTGGAGCCTTGGACTTCATTTGTGAGAGCAGTGAAGAGTGTGGGTGTGCAGGTTTATATCCTTGCTCGGCTACAGATATAATTCTTGAGTTTGATTATGTAAACTCGGTGCTTGCTAGTTCTACAGCTGTCTACCGGAAGTGAACATATGGACTGAATCCTTAATTTTTGTCCTTTTGCCAAATACCTGTATTGGTAAGAGTGGGAAAAGGAAAGAAGTTGCATATTCTACATCTCCTTAAGTGTTGCTGGTTCTTTTATTTTCTCTCATGTGCTTTCTCCACCACAGTCTTGCTCTTCTCTTGTCTTTCAGTTGGAAACTCCATGAAGGCTTCTCCATTATTGCAGAGAAAAAGTTCTCCAAGAACTTTACTGGTTATTTTCCCCTTGTTTTTTTTTTTTTTTTCCTTCAGATACCAATATTTCCCCACTGCCTGTAGGATAAACAGTTGCTTACTTCTGTATCCTGAAGCTTTCTTTACTTCCTTGCAAGGGAAGACAGAGCAGTCTGTCTTCTTAAATCACTGTCAATCTTTATCTTTCAAGGTCTTTCATTTGATCTTTTTTCCTCACAGATTTTGCTTTTTCTTTTAGCAGTCCAAATTTCTTTCCTTTTGCAATGCTAGTAGGTTCTCTCAATATCTTTTCTTTCTGCCCTAAAACCCAGGGGTCCTGTCTGCTTCCCTCTGCTTCCCTGCTTTACAGCTGTGTTCTTTGTGCAGTGCTGCAAGGACCCCAAACCATCTACTGTCATCCCCTCCCTCTGGTCCTGGTGGGCACTTTGGAAGGTCTTTGCAATCACTTTTTCTGGGAGCTGGGTGAGTATATGTGTAACTTGATATACTCTGGGCTGTAGCTAAGGTAGGCATAGCCAGACATAAAAGCAGTGGAGACACATGAAAATGTTAAAATCTTGAGGCACAGTTAAAAGTTTTGGGTACAGAAGAATCACAGTCTGAGGCCTTTTTGATTGTGTTATAATGACTATATATGTGATGGTAATAATACACTGATTTTTATTTCAGAAATTTTTAATATTTCAATTGCTACAAAAAAGCAAGGTCTGCCACCCAATCAGTGGTAAATGTTGTAGAACAGTTTTATAAGGCTTCCTGGCTAAAGCAAAAGTCTATTTTAAAGTTATTAAAGTTCTATAATGAGCTACCTTTCTAAGCTCACCAATAAAAGTATAATATTCTGTGGCTCAATATAATAATTCAGTGAAATTAACCAAGTAAGTGGTCAATGAAGCAAATGATTAGAAAGCAGAAGATTGAAAAATGAAGATTAAGGAGGGGTAAAATTGCATTTTCTATTACTGTACATTTTGTAGGTCATAATTAAAGTCCACTACATAAAGAATAAAACCACCCTTTTAAAATGTGCATTTTGCTAGCATTTTGCTAGCATTTTGCCCCCTATATCAAACTACCTGTGTGTTGCTAATTTTACAAGGTTTAAAATATTTGTAAGAGAATCTTCAAAACAGGAAAAAAAATATAAATTACTGAAAAGGTCTTAAGCAGCTATTTCAGCTTTCCTGCTTTTCTGCTGCTTTTTGTCTAAATATCGTTAGCTGGATTTACATTGGCACTGTGGGATGTAAGAATGACCAGTATACTTGAGGACAGAATGTTTTTTCAATTTCTCATATGAATATTTAGGAAGATTACTTTATTGGCCCAGACTGTAAGATCTTGTATAAGATCATCTTATTTACTACTGAGGAATAATAGTTGTAAAACCAGTTGGTGGTTTGGGAGAGTTATATCACATTTTGTGCAGTGGGGTCTGCAGAAGGCTACAGAATAGTGACTGAAGCTATTTCTAATTTCTACATTGCTGTTGTCTACATGTCAAGAGTTATTTCAAGAACATGTTGTGGCTACTTCATGTGTGTTGTGTCCCACCTTAGTGAGGTGACAGTCCCTGTCATGATCTGTGCCTCAGTCCTTAACTGCATAAAAACTCCTGGTATGGGATGCTTCACTACTCGTTACACAGAGGCCAAGGCCTGTTGGATATTCCTTAGACTGTAGAGTAGCCGAGAGGATGGGAGGTGGGAGGGATGCACCACCACAGCTGATCCCAACAGGAATACTTGGATGCTAGAGGTAGTCTATTGTGATGTATTTTTATTTCATAGGCTTCTGTCTTTGGGTGTGCTAATTAATTATCTTGTGCATTAAAAAATATTTAGTTAAGTTCAAAGAACATATTAAGGCATTTAAGGCCATATTCAGCCCTGACAGTTTGCATGGAGACAGGATATTTAGAGAAGCAATGGATACACACACAAAGCAAAAAACACCTCTCCAAAACCACCCTAAACAACCTCCAAATTCTTTGCAGCACTGCAAAAAAGTTTGATGCCAAGTAAGTGTTGTGTGCTTGTGTGAATGGATCCACCTCTAAAGGGAAGGAAGAGACTCTCGGTCAGAGAGATCCTGCCAGATGGGATGTCAGTGGAGATGTGTTTGGAAGTCAGCAGGATCTGTAACTTGACAGGTTGGGCCATTTCTTTTAAGAGCTAGCTGCTCTTAAATATTATTGTAACTCAGAGAATTCCTTTTAACATCATTAGGCTGGTGGTGATAAGCAGCAGTTTAGAGACTCAGATGTGCATTACTGTCGTTTGTTGGCTGTGCTGGATGGTTGAACTCAGGCAGACACAGATACAGGCTTGGTTTACATCATTTTTGGATATTGGCTCCTTGCATTGATAGCTATCTCTGGATCTTTGGTTTTCTCCTATGGCTGGAATATTTTTAACTTCGTGTATTTGCCTCCAAGAGTTGTTTTTGTTTTGTGCATAAATTAGTGGCCTGGATTTTATCAGTGCCAGACTTGCTTAATTCCTACTGGTGTCAGTGGAAGTCATTTGAGCTGAATTTCAAGTCATTAACTTTAAACATGTAAACAATTGTCCTCAGGCAATTGGGTGTAAATGTAGTGGCTTGAATTTTGTAAACCCAGTTCTATAACCAATTAAGGACCATAAATTAAAAAAAAATTAAAAAACAAATAAATAAATAAATTTTAAAAAATAAGCTAATATTTACCAGTATTTCAACACTTGTGGGTATTACATAGGAGTCTTTGAAAATCTCAGCGTATTTGGTTTTCATGATTAAGTATTATTTTTGTGGTTGCCTCTCATATCCCAACTTGGGGATCTCAGTTGAGTCTAATTATGTTTCAATTGAAAATAAGATGTTCTGCTGTCTGAAGCTGTAGATCAGGGCCCATTCCTAAAGCAGTTCATTATTTTTAATGAGCAACTTCATTATATCTGATTCTGCAGAGAACAAGATATAATCCTGTTGATGCAAAGAAGCTTGTTAAACTTTGGTAGCCAGCAGCATCTAACAGGCTGAATATGGCAACAAAGAATAGTGGGGTTAAACTACCTTAGAGGATTCTAGCCTGTTCCTACAGGTGAGTTATAACAGGTAGTGTGCAAAGTAATTTTCTGTTTCTTTTCTGTTGGTGTGAACTTTGTGAAGCTGGAATCATTGTATATTACCTTTTAAGTGGTCTGTTTTAGAAAAGGAATTACAAGGAAAATTTGCAATAAGACAATTTTCAGGGAAGTTCTACCTTAAGAAAGTAGTAACAACATATTTCTGACAGTCTTGAGTGTCTGCTGGGAGTTTTACAATATGCATGCTGTTCCCTAATGCAGTGTTTTGTGTTTCATCTCTGAATTAGCTTACAAACGTGTGAAATCATGTTACCTGGCTACTGTCTGGGGAGGGTACAAATTAGCAAGGCACAGTGCCAGGTATTTGTCTACCTCCTGTCTGGGAGCTCCATGCTATTCTGTTGCACTAAATCTATTGGGGATTCACTGTAAAGGTGCAGGAATGTTGTCCTTTGTACAGAGAGGAAGAGTCTGTGGTTCTGCAGATCTGTTCCTGGACTTCCTTTAATGCATTGTTAAAAAGGAAAGGTATTAGTTAAACAGCATTGGAACAGGTATTAGTAAACAGTGTTTTGTGCTCTTTCTACTTGAAAAAATAGTTGAAGATAAAAGCAAACTGAAATCCTGCAAACTGAATTTTTGACAAATTTTCCATTTGGGCCAGTCTGAGCACTGGTTATCTGGAGGAAACTGGGATAAAAGCACTCTTGCCCATATGCTATGCATCTTCTTAGCCACAATGGTGATAGCAAAGTATTTCTGCAGTAGTTTGGGCTGTAGATGTGTGCTGACTGCTGAGGCACGGGGACTAGGAGAGGCCAGAGTAAGGATATTATATTTTCAAAGAATAACAAATACCAAAATTCATATTTCTTCATCATGGGAAACAGTTCAATTATTTGCAAAGCAGACTATAAACACCTTGAAACAGGCTTAGTGCAAAGTTATAAGCAACTGAAAGCAGGGCTTTATAACAGGGGGTGCCTTAGCAGGCAAATCCTTTCAGCCCTGTCTGTAATCTGTTTAATGAGCCTACAGAAAAGGTGGCTAGATCATTACACACTCATATGGGCACCTGATTTAAAAATTTTGGTCCTATGTTCTAGTAAAGCCAAAAGAGCAGTCTTTATGCAGAAAAAAAAGATGAACTATTTATACAATTTTATTCTGAAAAAGGGCAATAAAACATAGCTGTGAAAAAGAAGTTGTTAAACTCTATTTCTGTAACAGAAATTTCAAATTTACATTTCTTGATGAAAGCTTCCATAGAAGAAGGAAGGAAGCAGGAATTTTAAAGTTGCAAATCATTACTTTATTATCTACATATTATATTTGGGGTGGGGTGGGGGAGATGAGGGAGGTTTTTGAAGATTCAAGAAAACAAACAGTATTCATCTAAAGTGGAGAATAAAAGGACTAAGAAAATTGTCTCTAAGGTAGCCCCTATATTAAATCTTTAGAAAGACTGGAGTAAATTGAAAGCTATCAGTATGTAAGCAGATAGGTAATAACAAGGTGGTTAGAAAACAAAATAATTGGCAGTGATATTTCAGGAAGGTGGCACATCAAACCTGTGTAACTACCTTTGTGGTTAAGGTGGAAGTAGTCTGTGATGTATCAACTTTAATACTTTCCTATACAGCAGTGCCATTAGTTGACTTGGCAGATATAATCCAGATTAAATCATTGTAAGGTCTTGGAAGAACATGAACCATTATAATTGTGTTTGCTGACTGAGAGTTTTGGTCCACCAGGGATTTCTGGATCCAGCCCTGTTCCAACTTTTGTAAGAAGTTGGCTGGTGAAGTAGGGAATATACTTATAAATTTGTAGGTAGCTATGGACTGGCTGTCTGACAACGGCCATTTTGTGAGCAATCCAGAGGCCTTGGTGTTAAGCAGTTTGAATAAAACAGTCACGTAGTCGAGATAAACTGAAAGCATGGATGAAGAAATACAGAAACAGCACCTGCAAGGACGCTGAGATCAGCGAAACTAAAAGAGGAACTGAGAAGCATATGCTAAAACACAATAGTGAACTGTTAGCAAGCTTCAAAGGCTGGGTTCCCATACACTTAATTTAACCAATTGTAACTAGTTGCTGTGTGCTTCACTGTTTATGTATCCAATCTTAATACTGCAAGCCATTGATTAATGTATCCACTAATACAGCAAATGATTGTATAAGTATCCAAGTATAATATACTAAGTATCCAATGGTAAAACAGCGAACAATTGAATGAATACAGCTAGCTATTGTACATGTATCCATATTATGTATCCGTTTATAACAAATCAGGCTATTGTAAGTAGGTGCAAACAAAGGTATAAAAAGGCTAACTGCTTTATAATAAACATTCACTTGATCACATTGATCGTCTCAGTGTTGTCCAAAGGATAGAAGTAAGTGCTCCTGAAAAGGTAGCATTTGAACTGAAATAGTTCTTGTTGGAAGAATCTCCTGACAAATCAGAATATAAAATAACCTTGATAAAATAGTGATATGGCCTGAAATCAGGAAGATGGGAAACACACTAAACACAATTGAATACTATATCTAGAAAGGTGAATTTAAATGAACAAATAGAAAATGGGGTGAACTTGCTAGATAGGCAACAATACAGTGGAAATTGATTTTGGGTGTTAGTGGAAAGTAAATATACAGAAATAGTTTAACGATTAAAAAGGACATGAGCTGGTCAAGCTCTTACTAATAAATGACAAAGCTTCTCCATGTTTGGGTGGATGTTTCATGTATTTTACGTGAAAGTATATGTACAAATATTTGTGCCTCCCACTTCTCTTGTCTCTTTCTTTATATGTCATTCTAAGTTACTGGAATCAGTAAGTGGATGAGAACCAAGAAATGGAGGGCTTTCCTGACTGCTGTGAATGCACTGTTTCAGAAACATCTGACTCATCCCCTACTTATGTGGATGATAAAATACAAAGCATTTCATATGCAATGCATTTAGTATACCTTTTCTCCTGTTTTAAAGATGTTTTCTGTTGCAGAGGTGTTGATGTAGCATCTATGAGCATACAGCGTGTATGAGTTCATCTTGCAGTACAGATAATTACAACATTGAAACCACTGTGTTACAACTTATACAAAAGGCAGTATAATATTTGTCTGAGGTCCCGAGTGCTCTTTAGGCATTGAGCTTAAATCCAGCCTAATCTAGCAGAATCTTTCTTTGATGTCACTGAAGGTAATACATTTACCGTTGTAGTTATTATGTCTTCCCATATGAAACTTTAGATATTAGTTAAGACTGTGGGGTGCTTTGGGATCTCATTGATTTTTAAGAGCAACAGGATCAAACCCTAATTACGTTGGCTGCACTGTCTGTCTCAGATCAGTTTTGTGATTTCATTTCTGTGTCTGGCATTAATATTGCTGATGACTGGTAACACAGTGTTTGTATTTTGCATACATGAAATTTTAATGCAAATACCTCATAGCAGGTGAAGACCAACAAGAGAACTCCAGGAGTATGGTTTTACATAAAAAGGGATCAGTTTTATTTCCTACCTCACCGGAAGTGAAACTTCCTTAGGACTTCAAGTACGTTTGTACTGTCTTTTAATCTCATGATAAAGCCTTCTTTGCTGTACATGTATTCTATTTATTCATCTCCTTATGACATAACAGAGCATTTCTACATGTAATCCTCTGTTTAAGTTATTTCTCAACCTAAAGCTGAGTGAACACAATTTCCGTTTTATTGGAAGGATTCTTCCAAGTCAAAACATGTCAGAAATAGCATTGCTCAGAAGTGATGCTGTCTATTGAAGTCAGAAGCAAGTATCAGTAGACTCAAAAGATAACAAAGGAAGCTGATAATGAGCCTGAAATTACATTTAAAAGGTATACTTCATGCACTTTTTTGATATGCTATAAGATGCAGTGAAAACACATACTAGCTTTGTTATAATACCAGATAAAGTAAAATTTCTGATCTCGACAATTTTTATTGTCCTTTCACTTCTTGAAAGTCAACTTATAACCTTGAAAAAGTTGGCTTTTGAAAAGTACAGATTGATAGAGAGGCTGCGTGACACAGATACTTCTCAAAACCTACAAATGCGATGAAACAGAAGTCAGGCTTAATAAAAGCTAGTCTTTTCTGTCTGGTTTTAGTTATCTGTTTAGTTCAGTATGGAAAGATAAATTATACAAATCTTGGTGAAAGCTATAGAACTAACAAGAATTTGCAAATTACTTGAGAAAGAAAATGTGGAAGAGTATTCCACTCCTCCAAATCTGGAGCTTTTGCTTCCTGAATTCTGCCGTAGAGTCTGAAACAGTCATGTTTTAGTCTTTAGCTCTGACACATCACTCCATTGTTCCTACTTATAAGTGTTGAGTGTCTTTAAGATCTCAAATTTTGATAAAATGGCATCAATACAAATTCTTCTGGAGTGGAGTTGTTTCAACCTCCTGAGTGACACTAGCAGCAGCACTAGACCAAAATAAGTTCCTGAAACACCTATGCTGTGGGTTCTGGCTTCTCAATATGTGTTACTATGCAGAAGGGTGGACACTGGCTATCACCTTTGAGCTCTTCTGTCTGAATAGATGGGTATTACAGGTCAGCATCGTTAATACCTTGTGATTATTTTAACAATTAGAAGTTCATGCTGCAGAATTCTCTTGCTTGTGTGCAAACCCCACTAAATATTATGAAACATAGTTTTGACATTCCAATCTCGAGTTTTCTTTTGGTCCCCTAAAATTGGGTATTCATGGCAATGAACAGACTAATTGTTTAATGCATAATTAAGTAACAGTTCTATCTGTTATTTGATTTTAACTCTTTAATGTATTTTTTGTGCAAACCAGAACTATTTTTATTCTTTGCTTCAAGGAAAATATGCCAGCTTTGAACACTTCCATCCACAGCTTCTCTGGGCAGTCCTATTCTACAAAACTTTTAAAAGGAAGATCTTCATTGCCAATTTGTAGACCTGGAGGGTAGTTTGCTTGCTTAATTGAAATAGAAGTTATTAATAAGTACTTAACCTCAAAAACAAGAAGCAAAAAACCTGCTACGTACCACCAAACTCCACAAAAACACCCCATACAAACTCCATAAAACCAATGCTCCCAAATGTGAAAATCTCAAACAGAAGATATGTTATTTTCAGTGAAGTATCGGGAACACAGCAAGGTGTATAGAAAAAGCAGATATAATTACTATAGCAAATCTTAAAGGACTACCTCCCTGTTTGTTTGCATGTTGTTGGTTTTGTTGTCAAGTTACCTAATGTGAGAGCTGAAAGATGAAGTCATTAATGTGGGACTCATGGGAGGAATCAACATTATTCTTGTAAGTGACCTTTCTAATATGGCCTAAATGAATTCTGAGGATTCAGTGGGAAAGTTATGAGAAAAAAATTAATAGGGTGTGTGCGCTATAACTTACTAACACATTGTTAAAATAATGCATCTTTGTCTTTTGCTGTTCTATGGTAGGATTCATTCTTCTGGAGCCTGAATGGGCTTATGTACATTGTGTACTAAAATGGTGTAATGCGTTTTATTCATAATACTAATCTGGAGAGGAAGTGCTTTGTATTTGGTAGCCTTTATAAATATATACCGCAACCTAAATATTTGTCCAAGAACATTAGCAACATTCTTACTGATTGCTAAATGTGGCCTGACAGATGTCTAGTACTTGGACTTGTTAACCCGAAGTATTTTACTGCCATTTTTGTGGGTGAACATGTAAATTTTTCCCATTTTTTCAGCTTTAAGTGAACACTTCATCATGATTGTAATATGAACAGATATTTGTTTTTAAATGTTGTGGAAAAGGGGTTGATTCAGCACGTACATACTGAAATTGTATGTAAGATTTATGTATGTGGTCTAGGAATACCGTTGCTTTGCTCGGCCCTGTTCCAAATATTCCAGACTTCAGTGGGCACTTAAATCCAAGGATGATGATAAAATGAAGACCAATATGCTTAGCTGAATTTTCAGAGCTAAAGCAGGGTGGAAATGTGGATTTTGTTGTTTAAGGAAATAAATTGGTTCCTGTTGAATGATAGCAGAAGGTTCTTCTTTTAATTTGTTGCAAATAACCTATAACATTTTTTAAACATGGACATAATTATAGAAGAAATAGATTGGCATTTGACTTTCAAATGCATAGTCCATCAAACTATCAAATGAATATTAAGGAAATTCAGCTTTATTTTTTGAAAATGCTTCCATATGCAAAAGTCAGAGTTTTACAGCCATGACTTGAAATGAGCTATTTCTATTAAATGCATGTATGTAAAAGATGTGATGACTGTTGCTAGCAAACTTCTAAGTGACAGTTATATGTAATGTACTTGATCTACTTGAAAAATTTAATTTATATTTGAGAATTACAAGCCTTATTCTTGCCTAGGTGTTTTTTTGAATGTTTGTTCTCTGAAATACGTAAAATAGTTATAGTTTATCAGTAATAGGAATTTATACTAATTCATATTAAAGAAGTTTTTATTGTATAATTTTATTTTAAAAATAATGCATTCCAGTTTTAAATGCTAAGTTCTGACTTTATGCAGTATTTCTTTTGGATGCCTCATTTTTCATATCAGCTTTTCTTGGTTTGTGCCACGATTCATCTTTTTGAATTCCTTCAAGTATCTTTAAGTAGATCAGAAATGGATTAAATCTAGGACAGATAATTAGAATTTATTCAGCCTTTCAAGCTGATTTTACCCTTTCTTTGTGACTGATCCATATTGTTCAGTGCTAGAGAATCTATTATATCCAAGTGAGGTGCAAGAAGAGACTGTTGCACCAGTGCTTCTCCCACCATGTCCCCTGGCTTGTAGCTTCTTCAGGTGGCTAGGAACCATGAAGAATCACTAAAACTGATAATGTCTAGAAAAGCAGGCAGATTTGGACTGACAGGCATTTCTCACCCAGTTTAGAAGTCCTCAGAAACAGAAGCTTTTCTTTGACAAAATGATATTGGAAACTTTCTCTTATACCCCATGTAAGACTGGCTCATTAGAATTTCTGGTGGCGCCTTGTAGGTCTCTTGTAGCAGCAAGTAGCCCTTGGTACTATCCTAGTTACAGAGTTTGTCTTCCGTGGATTGGCAGTTTTAAAAAGATGCTTCATCTGAAGCATGTCATACTCTCATCTGAAATGTTTTCTTCAGTTTTTTCTTTCTGTAGCAATAACTTATTGGTACAAAATGTTGATGTAGACTGCTGATAAAAAGGGAAGTCCTGGATATTTTATATATATGCATATTAAAAATTAACAACAAAGTGCTGTTTCGAATGACAGTGAACTCAATGAACTAGAGTTTCTAAGCACTTGATAGAATATTCATGCTCAGTAAATACTAGTGTGTACTGTTATTCATCAAATAGAACTCAATGTGTGTTAAGTAAATGCTGTAGGTGAGCAGATAAGAAAACAAATGTGCAAACAAATAGTGTGTATATTTGAGGAAGACAGATTAAGAATAAGCCAGACTTTTTGATCTGGATTTTTGGAAAAAAGCAGCATACCACTTTTTCAGATGTTGTGTTTGGTGCTTCTTGAGGGGGGGAGGGTGGGGATTAAGTAATGTAAAGGGGATTTTTTTATCCTTAAATTTATATGTTTTTTAAAATAGCCTATATTAACCAGTCTAGTAAGGAAGTTGAAGAAACCTAAGGAAAAGGAGCTTAAAGCAAAAATTGAGTGAAGGCAGAGATTTGCTTATGAGCAGGAATGCTTATGAGCTACCTCATGAGTGGCAGTGAGGAAGGAAATGTCAAAATTTGTGGTAAAGTTAGTAGTGACCTTGTGATATGTTGTGCCAAGTTGTGTTGCATACTGAGCGCAAGCAGTACAGGGGCCTTTGCAAACAATGATTCATATAGGTGCCGAAGTGGCACCTGGCCGTGGAGATCCTGAGGAAAAAGGGAGCTAATCATTATTGGATTAGAGTTTCTTAATGTAGTCAATGGATTATTGCAGCTGTAAATATTCTTTGTGAAAGAGCCATGCTGTCAGGGTTTTCTTGATGAAGAGCTGCCCTTGGAGCTCTCCTCCAGGGAATATTTAGAAACTGTGAAGGTAGAAATAACATAAATTAGGCCTTTTCAATAACTTAGCCTGTCGTCATGTGCTGAGTGCTTGGTGTTTGGGTTTGTTTTTTCTGGAGATTTATTACTTTTTTGAGGGGAGTGTGGGGTGCTTTTTTTGTTTTTTGTTGTCTTAGGTAGGGAAAATTTAGAAGAATTATGTAACATTTAGCCTTGCAGTATCCTACAGTCACAGCTGCTTTTTGATTCAAATCTCAAGGACGGTTTGAAAAAAGGATGCCTCTGGGTCAAGAAATACACTACTTTTGGTGTCTCCTTCACCAGAGATACTCTGGGAAAAACCTGGGATTTTCTCTCTCTCCCCTTCCCCCCTCCCCCCCAAATTTCTGAGAAAAGTTTATATACAGAATTGCATAAGTGCCAGAGTTGAGAAGTTTCTAGATGATTTTAATGAACTGTGTTAGGCAATTCCTAAAATGAATGGTATTACCCAGGTTACTATGGATTCTTGGATAATATCTATATATTATCCCAGGAAGTTAGCAGTATAACCCAGGAAGTTAGCAGTATATCCCAGGAAGTTAGCAGTAAGGCCACACTTGAATTTAACTAATCTCCATTTGCTCAAAGTGGTAGTGTTAGTAACTTTTTAGAGTTAGTGACAGCAGATAGCTGAAGATTTCTCTGTAGAAGCTGTGGTATGTAAAAATCAATTTTTTTTTTAAACATATGGAGATCAATAGAAGAATGTGTATCAGATGTATACTTACATTTTTAATATGAACATAAGTGCTTCTTTAAACATTACTGGGAAAAATAACTCAAGTGAAATAGGAAATGGCTTTGTATTTACCACATGATACAAGAGATTTATGGAATTAATATCAATTAAGTTCTTGGAGATCAAAAGAGACTACATTAGAGATCTACATTACAAAGCAAGGGAGATCAAGGTTCAAGTCTTCATTCTCAGCAGAGGAGAGATTTTCTTTCTGCATAAATGGTAGTCCAAGCTGTATAGTCTGGAAAGAGTACTTTCTAGTGTACTTCCTTTGGTCAGTCTCTAATCTAATTTTCTTTTTGGTTTTTTTTTTTTTCCCCTGGAATTATGCTTGAACTGTCTATATCTCTTTTCCTAATTAAGTGAAAACATGTCAAACACTCAACATTTTCTGTGTGAAATAGGATTTTTTGGTTTCTGGCCAACCCTGATGATGTACCTGCTGATATGTGGTGATATATATAATACACTTAATATGTATTTCCTGCAGTAAGTCCTGATCCAGAGAAGCCATTAAGGATGTGTACAATATTAACTGAGTCATCTGGCTGATTTAAATGTGGCAGTCTTAAACTGTAGACATTTAACTACTGCTTGTACTGGGACTAGTTCAGAGAATCTAAACGCATACCAGAAGGTTTTCATGAACCTGCTGTATAAGCAGTAATTAGTGACTTCTCAACTGATATGAAATGATGGAAAACCCCAAAATCTGTTCCCGTATGGATTTCAGTATTATTGAAACTTCCTTAGCATCTATAGCAATACTTCTTAACATCACCCTGTTCTATGCAGCATGGAAATCTGCAAGATTGCGTTGCAACAGGAGTGCATATATAGCCGAAAAGTTACATTCTGTTGAATGTGTAGTGCCTCCAACTTAACTGATGTACTGCAGCCTGTCAACTAACCTTGTAACTCTCAAGTTCTTATTTTTCTTCCCTTGTACAATTGGTTCAGGGCATGTATGTGATTTAAACCTACTCCCTGTCCACAGCATCTAATGCCTTTTTTGCTACGCTGTTAAATTTGGTGCCTGTTGTGGTGATTTTTGTTTTTTGATTTTTTGCTTATGCTTTGCTGGCTTATACTCATGTTTTTGTTCCCTAGCATAAATATAAAGAAAGGTCAGGCTGTGTTTTCAATTTTAGATATATTTTAAAACTTTCTTGTGACAGAAATTCTGTGCACACTGAAATTTGATAATAAGGATTGTCTATGAGAAGAAAAATTCAAGAAATTCAAACAACCCAAAACCTTAAGCTATATCTGTCCTGAATTCTTTAAACAGGAATGCATCAGCTTCTTAAAGTCTAAACTGAGGTTCCTTCAGATTATAAATGTTTTCAAAGGGCAAGCATCAGCATGTTCAGAAGAAACAGTACCTGTCTGTGACCATTTGAATGCACTGGAAGTACTAGTAGAATAAATTACCCATGAAAACAAAACATGAGTGGCAGAATTTGATTAGCTAATCTGTCTCTTAAATTGAATGCTGCAGTATTTTTTGTTGCTGTTTATTGCAACGCTTTGTCATATAACTTTTTTTATATATATATATATAATCTGTAAAACAGAATGGCCTATTTGAGTTACTTCAAGCATGGAGAGAGAAGGTCATTTAACGAGTCCAGTTTATCTAGTACAAAGAGGCTTTTACATTTGATGTATGCAAGAAATTAGGTGGCTAATAATGATCAGGCTTGCAAATAGCTATTGAGACTTAAATATACATATATATGCATAATATATATGTGTATATATCTTTATGCATAGGTATAGATATATACATATTTTAAGTGCATGGAACTATCAGCAAACTAAAGTGCTAAACTGAATATAAATATTTCTTTTTTTGCTTTGTGGAGAATAATTATAATACTTGTAGTGTTAACAAGGTAAGTGCCTTTGTCAGTTTTATTTATTCCTGCAGAACTCATTAAAATGAGATTTCCAGCTGGAAATGATGTTCCATTCTATTTTTAATATGGGGGGGGGGGTAGGGAGGGCGTGGAAGTAATGGCTAAACTAATCTAATGATATGCTGTGTCCTGTTTGGTTCCCTGGGTTGCAAATATTTTAGACCACTGACTATCATTATCTTCTTCTACAATGCCTGAAACAATACAGCACGATTCTCAACAAGAATTATAAATAAAATAATTATCACTTTATAACTCAAAACTGTGACTCTTTGTGGATCTGTTATTTCCAGCTTGCATCTAATTGTTTTTCTGTCTGCATTTATGTTTTGGCGTTAGGACTACCATAAGGATTTCTGCTTTGAAGGTCAAAATGAGTCCTGAAGTCACCGAAATTAAAAATGAGGTTTTCCTAGTACACATTACAGGTTTTGCTTTGTTTTGGAGTGATTTCTAAAACCTACTATTTGGGACCTAGTGTTAATTAGGCTTCTTGCTCACTTAGTCTTTTCCAGCCTGCCTGACCTAGCCTTACTCTAAGCCATTGTCAGTTTAGGCAGGCAAGGTGTCTGTTCCCTTCTTCCCATCAGCACCACCCTGTGTGCACAGACAGGTCTCCTTGATTGAGAACCTGTCAGAACCATCCTCTTTCCTCTTAAAAATGACTAGTACTGACCTTCAGCCCTGGCTGATCCTTGAAGAGTTACTGACATCCACAGTGCTGACTCTTGGTAAGACAGATAAGCATTTGTGAACTGCTGGTACCTCTCAGACACTGAGCTAATCTAGCAAGTGCACGATCTTCTTCTCTCCTTCCCAAAAAGGCCATATATTAAATATATGAACAGTCCTTTTGACTGCCCTCAGAAGAGAGAGAAGCAGGTATTTCTTTCTCAGCCCTGAGTCAGCTATGAATTGTGAAGGTGTGTGGGCAATAATAGCAGGGAAGGTTCACTGCAATTGCTATTTTTTGTTTTTTTTATTTTCCCTTTAAGGATCTTACGTCACTCTCTAACCCTCTTAGACTTAGCATGACATTATCTGAGGTAGTATCTGTGTCCTCAAATATAACTTCTCTGCTGTGTTGTGGAATGTAGGTACATCTCAACTGCCTTTTAGGATAGTTAGATCTGGGTGCAGCTTCAGGAGGTGAAATTTTATAGGGGCTTGTATGCCCTACTTTTGATCAGTCTAAGGTATATATTTACCTGGATTGTCCTCTCAGCTGCTCAGTATTATTGGAGTTGGAGGAGTTTGCTGTTCTTGGGCAGAGAGGTTAGAGCTAAGCTGTTACAGTAAGAGGAAGAAAATGGCAGTAAGGAGGGGATAGATGGGGTTAATTGGAAAGTCAGACCACGTGTTGTACCACATGCTTTCAGACACACTCAGCTCCTCCATGGAACCACATG
>JBCJKH010067758.1:1053-14581 GCA_039877255.1 Loriculus beryllinus | reverse complement strand
ATCTCAGTCTCCCCTATGTCAGGTTAAAGCCGTTCCCCCTTGTCCTGTCACTAGAGGCCCTTGTAAAAAACTCTCCAGGTTTCTTGTAGCCCCTTTAGGCCCTGGAGCTGCCCTAAGTTCTCTATGACGCCTTCTCTTCTCCAGGCTGATCAACCACAACTCAGTCTGTCTTCACAGGATATTTGTAGGATATATAAATATTTGTCTACCTAATAAAAAGCTAATTAGTAAACCATGTTATTTTATTTAAATTAGGTCCTTAGTAAACCATGTTATTTTATTTAAATTAGGTTATATTTACCTATGGTTTTCTTTTTTTCCATGTCATGCTTGACCCAGACGTTAAGTGAAAAATGCTGCTTAAATACATCGCAATTTTGTCGATCACCTGATTTGTCTACTGAAAGGTTGTCTGATTAAAAGAAGTAAGTCTAACAATATTTCAAACATAAAACTCAAACCAGCATTATTTTACAGAATTTGCTTTTAACTGTGCATTGAAAACTGGATAAATATTTGCCTTCTGGGGTATTTTTATAGTAAAGGAATGAGAGAGTATTTTCTTTCCTAATCAAAGGGAATAAATTAATATTGGAAAGATAAAAAACTTTCATATATTCTGATGCATGTTTTGCCTGGGGATACCTGGGACTCAGGAGACTCAGGCAGCAGCTGGGCTAGCAGAATTCCAATTTCATACTGGAAGCTGTCAGATAACATGCAGAAAGATGGAAGTGGATATGCGCCAGCCAAAACGGTTGTGTTGAAACAAGATGGAACTGAGAGGTCCAGGTATACCTAGTTGCTACCTAAATCAAGAAATGTTGCTAAGACCAGACAGAGTTCACCAGAGAGCTCTAAAGGCAGTCAAATATGAAAAATAACTATTAACTGATTACTTATCTCTCGTCAGCCCATGTTCTATCAGTACTGAAGCAGGGGAAGCTTTATAAAGGGTAACAGGAAGAGTCTGAGAATAAATGAGATTTCTGAAGGGGAGGCAAAGCGATAAAACTCTGATACAGTATAGAAATCATTTATGCATGAAAACATGGTTCTTGTAGAGGGGCTCACAGCTGCTCATGGCAGTCAGTAGGCGTATGGACGAACAGCAGTCCAGCTGATGCATCTGAATTTCAAAAAAAGATTTAGACTTCTTTGTCACAGGTTCTTCAAGAAACTGAGCTGACAAGGAATAAAAACGGGAGTTGACACCATTATATAGATCTGTGATGTCCCATCACTTCTTGAATGTTGTGTCCATTTTGATATGGTCAGTAGAAGTAAAAAAGGCTTATGGGAAGAGTAACAAAGCTGATCAAAACTTCTGTATGAGAAGAGATAAAGAACTTCAAAAGCTCCTCATCTTGCTCTTGGATGAGGAGGGATTTAAGCTGGGTTTCCATCCATAAATGGGATGGAAAATACGCATAGGGAATGACTATTCACTGGTTCTCACCATCCAAGCATTAATAGCATATTTAAAATGAATGCAAGTATATTCACATGCAAAACACTGCTGCAGGTGACAATAGTTTAGCTGGCTTGAAAGAGCAGTTATGTCAATTCACAGAAGACCATCAACAGCTATTAAATACAAGTAAGGTACCCACACTGGCTCAAGATGTGCCTTTCTTGCACGCTATGGGAAATAAGAATTCAGAGGGAGTACACTAGGAGACCTATCACCCTCTGTTTACTGTATTCATATGCTTTTCCCTGAGAATCTGCTTCTGGTCACTCTTAGTGACCATACAGTTATGCTTGTACAGGAATATTGAAGAGGGAAGAAAAAAGTTGGTATTACGGAAGATGGAAGTGATAAACAGAAGGGAAGGTCATGGAAAAGAGACATTTGAAAGAGAATTGAAGAAAGATAGAAAGGGGCAGAAGGCAAAACTGTGTCAGGAAATGGAGTGAAAAACTGGGAGAGGGAAATTTGCAAAAAGGGAGAAGGATTAAATATAGCTAAAGGAGAGTAGAGACTTAAAAGAGGGATGAACGAATACATCATAGCGGAAATGGGAAAAAATCCTGTATATCTGAATAGTGCAGATTCACAGTGGTAGGGAAAACAGTTTATTGCTTTTCCTTTTTATTACATGCAGGTCCCCTGGATATGGCAGCATGTTGTGCATGGCCTAATAGGACAGTGTGATACTTGGGAGATGAGGTTGTCAAGTGCTCAGGACCTAGTCTGCAGTCAAGGCTATTCATTTATATGCAGGGAAATTTCACTTGTAGCACAGTGTCAACCAAACAGCTGTGTTTCTGGACAACCAGAGTCACTTACAAAGTACAGATTCTATCAAATTTAATAAGACAGTATCAAATGCATTCAGATCAAAGCTGCCTGCTTTTAATCTTCCTGTTTCCCATTTTAACATGAGTCCCAGGGTAATAGCTCAACTGAAAACAAAGATTACTTGTGTCTTTCTGCATGGGGTAAGTCCCTACCAAATTGTCTGTAATAAAGCCTTGCATTTTAAATCTGAGAAGTAACCTTGTTCTAAAATCCTTATTAATTCTCACATTACTTAACTATTCACATTACCAAAGTACATAAGGGAAAAGTCCTTATTACCATATATAGTTCTTCATAGTTCAGTGCAAACTATGTAAGAAGAAATACTAAGTTATGGAAGAAAGAAGCATGTTCTCAGCTGGTGTAAATTGACTTTCCTTTGCAAAAGTTAGTGGACTAAGCCAATTAACAGTTGCTGAAGGTGTAGTCTTGTTATGCTTTGCTTTTCCTCTTTACAGATCAGTTGTTTACCTTGCTACAGTACTCTTTATGCAAATACGTAAACATGATTAATCACTATGAATTATTAAAAACAAAGCTCAACAGATAAACTTTCAGCAGAATGTCCAAAGAAGATAAGAGCTAAGAAAATTGGTTCCAGAAAGCCAGAGTTCCGTAGATTAGGGCAATGACACCAAATGAGCTAGGGGTCCATTTCCCACTGAGTGTGCATGTGTAAATGCCTTTCATTGCACATATGCACACACCTTGGCAGTAAAATCTGCCAGCAAGTATGCAGAAAATGCCAGAACACAAATGGTAAGTTCAGGGCAAAACATCAGAAAGGTCATATTTGTTGCTTTAATTTTAACAATATCCACAAATATACTTCTGATACTGGGGTATCTGTGGGCCAACAGATATCCCAGTGTCAGAAGTATCAAGGCTTCCCAGCTTAAAGAAAGAGGCATATATCCAATATTCATACAATGGTTTCCATGGAGAGTGGTAGGATTTTTCAGGGGGTAGTTAACAGATGCCACTATAGTGTCTGCTGGCACTGTCCTATGAAATGAATTGAAATTACTTCAGATACTGCTCAGCATGTGAAGTAGACTTGAACACAACCCAGATGAAGCCGGGTGTATTACTTCTCTTGAGAGTCATATTAGAATTTTTATCAGAGTAACAATTTTAATTACCTGTTCATGTTGTGACAGTGTTCCCTCTCCTAGACCTAATCACTAGACAATATTTTAAATGGCATTTTAAGTATAGAGTGTTGAGATTCAATACTGGTGTCAAGTGAGAAGTCTATATACTTTGTGGCATTTCAATAGAATTTTACAGAATTAACAGTGTAGACTCCTGAGGGAATACACCCAATCAAAAGAACAGTCCATGAATGTGGCTGACAGCTTGGTTGTGCATATTACTCTGTTGACATTCTTTACTCATTCAAGTTAATGGGCACAAGTGCAACATTTTCTGCAAGAAAAGAGAGCGGAGTCAGGGCCAGTGTAAAATTCCCAGTGCTACTTAGAAAAACATATGTAACTATTTGGAAATAGGTGTAATCAAACTTAATTATGGAAATTTATTTAAAATAAGACTTTTTGCATATTCTCTCAATGATTGTTCCATTGAAGAACTACTAATAGAATGGCAGAGAAGGGAAATATCTGTTAATTTTTGTAACCTAGCATCAGTAACAATGTTAAGCAAACTTGGCAAAGTTTCTAAGTTGCCAATACACAGCGACAATGTTAATCCCATCTTTGAAACATTCCTCATGCTTTGTTACTTGTACTAGGGAAGAATAAAGTTATCTTTAAGAAGTAGACTCCTTCCAAGCCTAATTATTCTGTGATCTCTGCACAGAATCCTTAATTTGAACCTTTGTGGTCTAGGTGTTGGGATTTGGAATGGAAGAAAAAAACTAAATTATTAAAAGGTATACCCATTATTAAATATTTGCTGCACTTGCAGATACTTTGTCTCAGATATGGCTTAGAAACATAGGGCTGAAGAGTCACTGTCTTCTGTTTCTCTCAACTCCATGTGATATGGATATTTAGTCCAACAGTTTTTGGATCATTTTATCTGTGTACGCTCACCTACCACCAGAATATTCCCAGTACCCTTAGCCTGACTTTTTTGATCACAGGACGAATTAAAACCCCATGAATATTAGTTACCACAGGAAAGGAATTGGAGAGCTCATGAGGCAGCACTAGTGGCCTAATCCTGCAGAAGCCACTGTTAAGGTTGAGGTTTCCCACACATCCTGGTGAAAGGGTCATCCTTGCAGAGGAAGTCACTTCAGAGACATCTGCCATTCCAGGTAGCTGAGGGGAGTCACTCAAGAATTTAAAACCTCTGGGAGCACTGCCTTTCCCTGTGTTGGATTCAGTCGTGCTGTGGCAATCCAGTGCTTCAGAGAAGGGTGAAATTACATTGAAAATCTATTGCTACATCAAGGGTTTAAGAAAAGTAAACTCCAAACCTGTATATGGTCTTGCAGGTAACCAAGAGAAGCTCTGAAGGATTGCATTAGTACAAGATAAATACAGTACAAACATGAAGAACAGATAGCAATCCACTTTTTTGTCAGTTCTCTTTAAGAATTTTACATGTCAAAGTTCCACATAACAACAGATTTATAACTTGAAAATCACTCTACGTTGCCATATGAGTTCTTCCATGAATTTGTCAGGCTTCATTTTAAAACACTGTAAATCCCTTTCCCACATGATCTGATTTGCTAAGTAATTCCTGAGTTTTCCTCCTTGAATGGTAGAAAATATTCTCTTTCTAATCTACTTCTGTTACTGAAAGTAGAGGGAGGGACAAAATAAATATGTGTAAATGTGTAATAGATGCACATCTGTTGTACTGAAGTTAAACAAGTGGGTTATGAGTTGTATTTTGGGGGAAGGTATTGGCATAGGAAGAAGAATTTGGTTGAATAGTTTCAAGGTAAATATTGTTTATTGCTTTGCTGCCTTGCAAATATTTGTGAAGGCTGTAGAGTTGGAAAATACATAGGGAATATCTCTGCTGATTTGTCTCTAAAAGGTATTGCTTATATTTTAGAAATACAGTTCTGATTTCAGTGTTGTATAACAAGGCAATATTGGAGTCATGTAAACTGGATACTTAAAATTTTGTTTTGTTTTTTTTTTTTTTTTTTTTGCTGTAGCTACCCAAGTTTGTCAGAACACATGGTTTAGAAAATTCTTTATAAATCAGGGTAAATGATTTTTGTAAGTTTCTGATTTTCAAACACTTACTCCAAAGTTTTTCTTCTCTTGAACAGCAGCTACACAGTTCTTCCAATGCATTTTCTGCTATGTGTAGAGAGCCTGCCTTTCACTTTCCAGCCAAGTAGTCCTTGGCTTGTGTGTTTCAGAGCATTTGCTTATCTGTAGTTTCTGAATTCAATGACAGAGCTGAATGATGTGACCACTTCTTAACTCTACTGTGAGTTAAGGATGTAGTGAAATAACAGATTCTGCTTTTAAGTGCTGGCTTTGATAGCTGTAGTAGGCTTAGAAATGAGCAGTTTGTACATCTCTATCATTGTGTTTATTGTTCTGATAATTAGATTTTATTTTTGCTGAGGATCATTGCTATCCAGTGTTTCCTTGTAATGCCTTATTTGATAGACTTCAGTGTCTTTCAAAATGATATAAGTAGCTGCTTTTTATCATTGCCAATCAGATCAATTTGGTGCAATCTAGTTGACATGGCTCATGAAAATGCATGTTGACAAAGCTCTCTCCTCACTCCTAAAGACCTGTGCTAGTAGAATTGTGTATGTGTGTTCCACATTTTCCAGTTATAAACACCCATCTTTACATGGCTAACAATGGATATTTGAAAGATCAGTGACAGTAACTGAACTCTTTGAGTACAGATGCTCTTCTGTGTAGATGTATGTATATGTATGTAAAAGCCTTGTGTGCAAGGTTTCAGTTTTCACACAGCCTCTTGAGTGCCCTCATTCAGATAGGTCTTGGCAAGCACTGAAGTGCTTTACTAGATTTTCAAGATCAGCTTATAATTCACTGTCTGCATTGCTTGAGTGGAGACACTTAATTCTGAATATTAACCTAACTTTTTAGAAATCAATTAGCTGTCTTTTTTTTATTGTAAGGTAAATTGGCTCTTCTAAGAGTTCAGCTGCTGTAATGGTTATCTGGATTGCAGGAGGCAAAGTCATTCAGACACTATAATCTGATCATTCTTAATGAGTCCAGATCAAGATATTTCTGACTTCCTGTTCTTAAAAGTGCTGTCAGTTTCTGCCTCTGTCCTTGTTGTCTTAAATGCTTAACATAGAATCATAGAATAGTTAGGGTTGGAAAGGTCCTTAAGATCATTTAATTCCAACCCCTCTGCTGTGGGAAAGGGCATGCCCCACTAAACCATGTCACTCAAGGCTCTGTCCAACCTGGCCTTGAACACTGCCAGGGATGGAGCATTCACAACTTCCGTGGGCAACCCATTCCAATGCCTCACCACCCTAACAGTAAAGAGTTTCTTCCTTATATCCAATCTAAACTTCCCCTGTTTAAGTTTTAACCCATTACCCCTTGTCCTGTCACTATAGTCCCTAATGAATCATCCCTCCCTAGCATCTCTATAGCCCCCCCTTCATGGCTTGCTTGTGCGTAAGTGTCTTTGGATTTCAACATTTAGCAGTAATGATTGTCAAATCAGGTTTCTTCCCAAGATGTACTTTTCTCAGGTGCACTGCCCAGTCAAACTTGCTGGATTACAGTCTTGCTAATGACTGCTGTATATACAGTTGCTTGATGCCAGCGATGTCCTGCTTTCTCCCTTTTACTTTTTCTCTCCTTTTTACTCCTAGCATGCATACATCTGAAGGCAGATCAAGTACAAATACTCCTGTGTTTATCTCCAAGATCAGAACTGGACTTTAATTCATTCTTTCCCTTGATGAACATTATAACGAACATCAAAATTTACCAAAATATTCCTGGTTACAAGTATGCCTCAAGCATTCTTATCCCCAAATCACAGCTCTGTGAGTGTTGACTTCTCCAAATCACCGGCATGGGAACTATATATACCACAGGTAGACATACAGAAATAGAACCTAGCTATGACTGCAGATACATGTTTCTGTATGCAGCAGTGCTGTATGTCTGTTGGGCTAACAAACCTATTTCACAGTGATCTCTGACTGCAGTAAAAGAAAGCCTTTTTTTTTTTTTTTGGATGTCTGAGGAATGCTGGGAATTTCCCATTTCTCACATTTCAAAATCTCCCAGTAATTCTTGCCAAAAAAAAAAAAAAAAAAAAAAAAGGAAGAAAAGCAGGCCCAAAGAAGTTAAAACTCACAATATGTGATCAGGCAGAGCCTAGAAATTATATGCGCAGTCATTTGTAACCTGTCCTACTGATCTGTTTCAGTGTTGTTTGTGTCATTATGTTTAAGGCCAGCTCTCTATCACGTCTGCAATGAGGACTTCACTATTTACCATCCAGGTAGAAGAAGTTCCCTAATAGTAAAGTCAGATGGGATGTAGCAACTGGTCTCCTGTGCTCTGTTGCCTGTGCAGTTTGAAGTCCTGTTACCAAGACACAATACTTACAAGATAGGAAGATAAACAGTTTGAGAGAATAAGCCTTTTCTATTGATCTTAGAATCATAGAATAGTTAGGGTTGGAAAGGACCTTAAGATCATCCAGTTCCAACCCTAACGATTCTATGATTCTATGATGTCATCTCTAGTGTGATGATGGATAATATGTATTTTGCTGGTGTGCTCTGTCATGGGCCATTAAAGAGGCTGGCGTTTAACATTAGAAACATGAGACATTTTCCAGGGTAAGAATTAACATGAAAGACTAAAACAAGAGAAAGGCCATGAGAATTTAAAACTATGACCCATGTTGGTTTTGTGCTGTCATCTTCTTCTACAAGAGAATTCCAGTGCATGGCATCAAATCACTGTAAACCCACTCTTCTTCTGCAGCACAGCTGACATTTAAATGACTACTGGGCTGTAAACCTCTCATCTTTGATGACTGGCTCATATTCTAAATGCAGCCATTAAGATAATTTGCACTTCTTGCTGGACTGTTGTACCAAAGAATAAATGAGAATATTAAATGCTTCTGCTCTTTTATTGGGATTTCATGAGCACCTAAGGACACAAGCCCTCTCTTGTTAAGTTTGGCAGATTTCAGCTGGATTTCTGCCTGATAGGAGAAGGAATCAGTCAGGGACCTTCCACTAACCTCAGTTACTGCTGGATCCAATCCTGAGTAACAGATTCCTTTAGTTCTGGGTCAGCTGATGTGATGAAGGATATTACTGAGGGGAAAAATATACATGCACCCCCATTTTGAAAGAGTTTTTACATAAATATACTGTACAAAACATCTCCTAAACTCCTATGATTGGTGGTTGGTGTATTTGTTGAGTGTATCTAAGTTAAAAAAATCTACAGGCACAAGAAAAGAAATAAATCATAATGCTTAAGATGTTGAAGATCACAGAAAATATTTCCTGGAGTAAAGAATCAGCTTTGTAATCCCAACCAATGGAAAATACATCATTGACATATCTTAGCACCAAAGTGGAGCCCTTGAGACTATATCTGTCCACATATAATAAAGCTGGTTTTAATGGAATTCAGTTGCAGCATGTTCTTCTCTTTTGGCACTTGAATTTGGAAATGGGAAGACAAGTCCAAGTTTAGTGATTTCCAGACACACTGCACCAGAAAAGCAAAAAGTATCTGAAGTGCCCTGATGCTACTGAGCTTGTAAAACATTGTGATGGCTCTGCAGCTCTGCCAAACCCAACTCTGTGCCCTGAAAAGAGCAAAGGAGGCTTTTTACATGACCAAATGTTGATTATGGTAGCCCAACAGTGCCTGGTTTGCCTTCAAAGAGCTGAGATGGTGTTTGCTCCACACCGCAAGACTGGGGACTGCTAAAGGCTGAAGGTTAAAGACAACGAATGGTGACTTCCCAGTTTAAGGCAAATTAGATGTTCACCCAGAGTGAAATACTGATGGGTTTTAGGTGTCCAACTTAGTGAGGAACTTTGTGAATCCTACCAGACATCTGAATACCTCTGGCAGTGTGGGTCAGGCCATCATAGCTAGGACATGCATCAGTTAGATGCTTCACTAAGCACACCGTGTGTAACCATCTACTGACTTCAGTGGTCACTGAGAGCACACTGCATTTCTAGGAGGTGTTCTGCACCTTGCAGGACTTATCAAGAGCTATTGCATATGGTTAACATGGTGGAACTGGAGACCCTGAAATCCTTCTCAGAGCTGAGATGCCATCATGCCTCTGACAGGTAGAAAAAGCAGGGCTTGGTGATCCTGGTGCCGAAAACAAAATGGGAGTTTGGATGGAAGCTGTGTTTTCAAGCTGAAAAGGGAAGAAAAGTTCTGAAGTCAAAAGGCAACATTTTTCTTCAAGGTGGGAGAGAAGCATCCATGACAGCAGGAGGAAGGCAGGACAACCACACAGGGAATCATGGACATTCCTCTAAGTTAATGCTTTAATCCAATTTCACAGACTGGCACTGTGGGCTTGCAGAATGGGAATTGGCTGATACTGTCAAGGTAAATGCTGAGGGGTTTGTGAAGGGAGCAGGGACTTGCACATGGATACGTTCAATCCAACTGAGAGCAAGCTCAAAAGGAGCAGATGAAGATGGGCAAGTAACACACACTCTTCAACACGTTCCTTCTGCTCCAGAAATGCCTACCCTTGGCTCTACGTCTGAACAGAGGCCAGTAACAGCTGCCTGCATACTCTTGTGGGAGCAAAGTGGTCCCTGTTAATGTGCTGACGTTCAGCATCCAACAGCCCAAAAGCAACAGCAAGGTTGCTCCTCAGCCCTGTATAACCCTGTCTTGGATAACCATGAGTTCAGCACTTCACAGTGGTCACCTTTTGTAGCTGACAGCACAACAAACTTCACGCCTGGATACCAAATTCAGAACAGGGGTGGGAAGAAGCAGTGGCATCACCGATGTCATTGGTGTATGTGAAGTTGCACCAGCTCTGAATTTAACTAAGACCAAAAAAGCCTTCCAGTGGCTTATATTTCTACATTGCAAAGTAAAGTGACATTTACCCTAGCAAGATCAGATTTCCAACATCTCCTTTAAAGCACACTATTCCAAAGCCTTTCTAATGTTCCAAAATTGAAATGAAGTCCAGGAAAGAGTAAACAGTTCCTTCTGATCTCTGCTCAAGCTGTAAGTGGCAATTCAAGCATACCATTCATTTTCCACTTGCTTAAGAAATTGTCTAAGAAGTTCAGCTCCAGCATTTTTGGAAGGCATTCAGTGCAACAGACAGCAGGAGCCCAGTCCCCTATGTTTTCCCAACCTGCAGACTAAAAGAAATAATAAAGCATTTACCGCCCAAGGCAATTTTAGGACAGAGATTTCAGTTCATCATCTGAAAGAACAGAGAGTAATAAATGACACCAAACTGAAGAACAATAGATTGCAAGACAAATGGTGAGGAAAGAGAAACCTGAGAAAATAAAAAAGCAGGCGCAAGGTAAAATTAAAACTCTCTTTTTGTTGTTTAACAGGTGAGTTTTAAATATGATTTAACTTCCCTGAACAAACAGTAAAGATTCCCATGTGCCGGGGTCTATGCTTCACCCATCCTTTGCTTGGCCACCATCAGAGCTGGTTGCTCTCAAGAGTCTTGTGGCTGGCTGCTCCCCGGCCGTACCTCCACGAGTAGTTAGCTGCCATAAGAGTATCTACAAGTTCAAGGTTGATGAAGAAAACAATGATGGCTTTGTCCCAGGAAGTGTTAAATGTCTCTGACAAATCCCAGAGGCTGGAAACTCCAAGTACATCAGAGCAGCAAAGGAAGCTCAGAAGAAGGTGGATGTGCTAAATAAAGGATCAGTGCTGGAATGCTGGTTAGAGAACAGCCATTCTGCTTCGCTTTCTTGAATGTCCTCATATGCCAGTTCTCCTGACAGCAGTCTTTTAGGAGCTACCTCCTGCTGACAGATGTTGTACCAGCCATTGGAAGGACTGGGCTGAAGCAAGAAGGAACTGTGCTCTCATTTTGCTGGGCATAATCCTTTTGTCTTCAGAGACGAATCAAGGAGCAACATCTTTAGGGGATCCTAAGATTGATCCAAAGAATTTGTCAAACCACTTGCATGGACACAGTCCACTGCTACCATCAGTAGGAAATCCAGCCTAAAACCCAGTGTTTGAATGTCTGTACCACTACTGAAAACTTCTGGATTTCTGAGAAACAAAAGAAAACCATCTGATACAGAGATGAGTACTTTTTTGTTCAGCTGATTCAAACTCGAACAACAGGATCTTCAGTACAAGACAACATCAGGAACAGGTCCAGTCCTGCTGATCTCTCATGTTAGGAAGTTTCTGATGAAGTCTCAGGAGTTGGCAGGATCTGGCCCAGCCCGTAGCAGTTGCACCCATCACATTCCTCAGTGGAAAACAGGGAAACTCAATGAAAGACTAGAAATTCCCCAGTGATGCATGGCAAATGGAGTCAGTAATTCTTGCCTAACACATGCTCTAGGGTGGATTCAGATGAAATCCAGCATATTTATTTCTAAGGCTTTCCCCCTTTAATCCCAAGAATTTAAGAAGAAAACTGATGAAAGAGAAAGCAGCAGCTATAGCCTGGTGTTAGTCAATAGATCCCTCTACGCACACAGAGGTGAGCAGGATTATCTGATCCAAGTCTGTTGTAGCCATATTGCTTGTGCTTGAGGTGGGAGTTATCTGGCCATAAAGAGTGTCTTCAGATTTAGAGCTAGAAATGAGATTTCTTTTTTAAGAGGTCTTTACTGAATGGGCTTTGGCATCACAGCATCAGAACAGAGCTGTGTACAATTTCCTGAGGCCAGGGAACAAGGATCTGTTTACAGTTTGAGAACAACAAAAGTCTGCCAAAGTCAGTGGTTTCTTACGAAATCAGGCTAATACTCAGCACAAACCATCCAATTAACTTCTGAGGGTGGGATTCACTTCCACCTTAAAGTTAGAGCAAAATTCATACTTGGTTCCAGTTTGGTTTTTGCTTTAGGGAGAATTTTACATCACTGTGATGCCACCAACCTCTGCTGAGTTACAGCAAATCCAGGCTCAACACGTGGGACTAACAGGGTCATTTACCCCTGGAAAGAAAATTGGAAATATTTCTCCTATAAACACAACTGAGGCAAACCCAAGGTGGCCGACCCATCTATTCACCCTCTCTGGTGCTTACCCTGCTTGGCATGAAGCAAGTCCCCTGTTTTGCTATCTAGGGTAGCAGTTGGGACAGTCTGAGGGCTTTATATAGACTGTGTCGGGTTGGATCCTCAGCTTGTCAAAAGCAACATGGTGTAAAAAGCCTGAAAAGACTGATGCTTTTTATTCCCACCTAGATTCATAAAGGTGCAAATGAAACCAGCATTCACCCACTCTCATCATAAAATCTGAATAGCCTTTTCTTTCACACCCTATGGAGCTCAAAGTCAGGTCTTTCATGCAACCTGGATTTAAAGAGGGTAGGCTTGACTATGGAAGCTTTCATGCATATTCCTGTACAAGAATGCAGTACTGTACAGATCCCATCACAGAGACATTCAGCTTATTGTGCACGGCCAGCGTGGCTCAGGATGCGTTACGCACACTAGGTTTTGTTGCACCCCTGCGAGTTCACTGCAGCTTTGTTTGGTATCGTACAAAGACTGTGGGTCAAGTCCTCTTTGATAAATCACTCAGGAATAACAAATAGCATATGACTGGTATAACTCTTTTTCCTTTTGTAAGACTGGAGAGGCAGGAGGAAAAAAGCCCATTGATCGCTAAGATCAAATTTGCAGTAAGACCAAAGTAAGGCTACAGATCATCACTTACATTTCAATATGAAAGAAGTGTGTCGGAGTTGGCTAAAAGAAACGTTCATGTCCAGAAATTGCCCTAGACAAGCTATCATCATCTGGAAATGTCTGACCCTTTTCCTTGGGAATGCATCTGTCACTGGTAGCTTTGTTTCAATGAATGACAAACCATCAATCTTAGATTGGATGTAAAGAGGAAGTTCTTTACTGTAAGGATGGTGAGGCACTGGAATGGGTTACTCAGGGAAATTGTGAATGCTCCATCCCTGGCGGTGTTCGAGGCAAGGCTGGACAGAGCCTTGGGTGCCATGGTCTAGCGGGAGGTGTCCCTGCTTATGGCAGGGGGGTTGGAACTGGATGATCTTAAGGTCCTTTCCAAC
>JBCJKH010067756.1:0-13987 GCA_039877255.1 Loriculus beryllinus | reverse complement strand
CTGCCAGGGATGGGGCAGCCACAGCTTCTGTGGGCAACCTGTGCCAGGGCCTCACCACCCTCACAGGGAAGAACTTCCTAATATCTAATCTAAATCTACCCAGCTCCAGGTATCCAGGTATATGTCAGGGCTGCTGCCAGTCAAGCAGTAAAATTGCCTTCTCTCCTTAATGATGCCTGGTTTTACCCAAGGAGCCCAGGCTGAGGCCCCATTGCAAGTTAAGCTACACACAAAATGGTTATTACAAGCTGTTCCTCCACAGCTGTCTCCAGGTCTAATAAATGCATGTTTTTCTCTGAAAACTGTTCAAGATTTATTTTTAAAACAATCTGCATTTGGTTAAACATTTGTTTTGTTTTGTTTTGGTTTTTTTCGAAAGGAACTTAAAAGGGCCATCGGCCTGTAAACATAAATATTCCCATTCTTTTGCTGCTTGTTTGCATTTTTCTGGGTTTGCTAATGAAAGGTATTTAAGCAGTAGAACTCTGTGTTGTGGACAACATCTTCCACTCGCATTTTCCATTCAGGCACTTGAGCACATGGCATGCAGGCAAGAGATTATCACAAGCTAACCACCTTTTCATGCCTAGGTGGCTTCTATGGTGCCTTGCATTCACTTTTACAGCCACCCAAACCCTTCTTACAGCACAGCAACATCTTGAAACAGGCAGCAAAGCTGGGAATGGTGAATCTAGTAGGTGCTGTGGCTTGTTGCATTATTCATCTTTGTTTATCCAGTACCACCAGGTATCTCTGCCTCTGCTTACAGAGTTGCAGCATGTTCCCACACTGGCCACAGCTCATTTCCCGATGCTGCACGCTCATGGTCAGCCCCATGTCATGATCCATTACAGGTTCCATGGAGATGGGCTACAGCAGCAAAGGGTGCCGCTTTGAGATAAAATTACTTCATCTGTCACACATGTGCCAGTGTCACAGCTGTATCACTGACTGCAGCACAGATGTTAACTTACAGATATGTTATTTATTTTCCCCCTCTTCTTGCAGGTTATAACTGAATAGCCCTTATGACCAACATGAGCTGGAGCTTTCTAACCCGCCTGCTAGAAGAGATTCACAATCACTCCACCTTCGTGGGGAAGGTCTGGCTCACCGTGCTCATCGTCTTCCGCATTGTCTTAACAGCGGTGGGAGGGGAGTCCATCTACTCTGATGAGCAGAGCAAGTTCACCTGTAACACCAAGCAACCTGGCTGTGACAATGTCTGTTACGATGCCTTCGCGCCGCTGTCACACGTCAGGTTCTGGGTCTTCCAGATCATCATGATATCCACCCCTTCGGTCATGTACCTGGGCTATGCCATCCACAGGATCGCCCGGTCAGCGGAGGAGGAGAAGAAGTTCAAGGGATTCAAGAAGAAGAAGCAGTTTGCTTTGAACTGGCAGGCAGTGCGCAACATGGAGGACGCGATGGAGGCTGATGAAGATGAGCCCATGATCTCTGACGACGCAGCAGAACGTGAGAAAGCCAAAGCCAAGCCCAAGAGCAAAGAGCAGCAAAAGCATGATGGGAGGAGGCGTATCCAAGAAGAAGGACTGATGAAAATCTATGTCTTTCAGCTACTTACCAGAGCTTCATTTGAAGTTTGCTTTTTGATAGGGCAGTATTTACTCTATGGTTTTGAGGTAGAAGCCTATTATGTCTGCAACAGAGTCCCTTGCCCTCACACTGTGGACTGCTTTGTGTCTCGGCCAACAGAGAAGACCATTTTTCTCCTGGTGATGTATGTGGTGAGCTGCCTGTGCTTATTGCTGAACATGTGTGAGATGTTTCACCTGGGGTTTGGGACCATCCGAGATGCCATTCGCAACCGGAAAATCAACAGCTTCAGGCAACCCCCGTACAATTACGCCTACCCAAAGAACATCTCCTGCCCTCCTGAGTACAACCTGGTAGTGAAATCAGAGAAGTCCACCAAGATCCCCAACAGCCTGATGGCTCACGAGCAGAACTTGGCTAACGTTGCTCAGGAGCAGCAGTGCACCAGCCCAGATGAGAACCTCCCGGCAGACTTGTCCACCCTTCACAAACACTTACGAGTGGCCCAGGAGCAGTTAGACATAGCATTTCAGAGCTATAGCAGCACCCAGGGCAACACACAACCTTCTCGAACCAGCAGTCCTGCCTCAGGTGGCACAGTGGTAGAGCAGAACAGGGCCAACATCGCTCAAGAGAAACAAGGTGCTAAACCCAAGGCCAGCTTGGAGAAAGGAAGCTCAGGCAGTAAAGATGGGAAGACATCTGTATGGATATAGCTTTGTCTAAAAGGAGACAGGGCAGTGTAAGTGGGAGCTTTATTTTGATTTGTTTCTGTTTTTTGGTTACTGCATTCATTTCACAGGGCACAGGCGCAATTTTTATATGAGAGTCAAGAGAAAAAAGGAGTCTCAAACCAAATTAGTGCTGTCTTCCAGTGTGTTAACAAAAGACATTTCTTCCCTTTTTCCAACATGTTCTCCAGCTGGCAACCTCCAGTGAGAAACAGCAACCCCCTGACATCTCCTACCCCTTCGGTCACCACCAGAGCCCCCAACAAAGACTGGACAGCATGTTATAATGGGAAGAGGGGCTGCTGGTGGCTCAGAAGAGAAGTCAGGCCAGCAGTGAGCAGCTCTTCTCCTGCACAGCAAGGCTAGAGTGCTGTAGGTCAGGCAATGTTTAATTACTAAATACCCTTAATCAAAATTAAGTCCTGATCCCTTGATAAGCAAAAAAACCCAACTGACATATTGCATGAATCTTCATGACATGCTTACAGCTGATGTCCCACCTGAACTGTTAGATGCTGTAGCAGGCATCTCTGGAAATGAAGGCACGGCTGGATGCTGCAAGCCACAAGCTGGCAACCACATCAAGTTATGGGGCAGAAACACAGTGATTGCCTTACACAGGGAGATCTAAAAGTATAGCACAGCGTGAAAGGTTTTGTCTTTTATTCTTCTGCATCAAAGCAGAAAGCAAAATGACCAAAAACTACACAGCAGGAGCAAGCAGTGACATAGCATCATACCGGTGCCTGTGCAGCGCTTGCTACAGGTGTGACAGGAATCATTGCAGTTCCACTGTTTTTAACAAACTGCTGCTTCTCATCACCAGAAAGTGCCTTTATACAACCAGGAAAACAAAACCATAAAGGGTTTAGACTTCTTTATTTGCTGAATTTTACTAGAGACTGGAAGATCAGTGTTGGAAAATTTGTTTTCCTGTTTAATCAAACCCTTATAAATAGTGGCAGATGGCAGGTCTCTGCATGGTGTGTGTATACATGTACGTATATATACAGCCATATATGAACATGTGTGTGTGAATATAGACATAGATATGTATATATATATATATATATAAATGTAATATCAACCCTCTGGTAATTTTACAGCCTTCCACCTCCCCTGGGAAACCCAGCTGATCCAGGATTATGGCTGATTGCATCCTGGAGCAGCCTTTGGGCTTCTACCTTCCAGCCTCACCTGGGGAACTGGCAGGTTTCACACACTTGGTTGGAGGTCCTTAGCAATGTGATCTGGCTTCAGTGTGGGCAGGACCAGGACAGTAGCAAGAAGTTTTCTCCCTAGTCCATGAGGAGATTTTTTCAGCTTGGCTCGGTTTTAGGGTGGTTTTCATGCATCTGCAGAGTCTGGGGGCATGTTAAAATCAAGCTGCTGAGCAACAAGGCTCCTGCTGGTGCCAAGGACAGTGCTTTTTCAGGGTGGTTTCATCCTACGTGTCTTGTACAGCTGCTGGGCTATGGCTTTGTTCCCTTCCAGTGACACAAAATAGAAAGAAAACATCATCACTGTGAGCACAAGGAACATGTTCTTGTGCCTATTCCTGCCAAATAGTAGAGGCTGAAACCAGTAACTGCCTGATTCTGTCATGTATCAGAGCTGGTCTGACCCCTGAGATGTTCCCAAGATGCCTGTGGCTTGGCAGATGCTCTCACAGCTTCCCAGGATTCCAGTGACTGATTCACCCCCATGGAAAAACCAAACAGGCAAAGCCTCCAAGATCTAACCTAATGCAAAAAAAAGTAAACCCACAGAGCTATCCTTATGCAAGCTGTTCCCTCAGGGCCGTGCCAGCCACACAAAGGCTCATGCAGTTCCCCATGCCAGTATTTCTGATCCATTGGATCTTCATGACTTCTCACTGGGCATCTTTCTCATGTCCTTAAGGTCAGTCCCTGAAAGTCCTGAGGATGCCTGTTTTGAAGGTGGCTGGGCCCTTTGGCCATTCTGGGAAACAGGCAGAGAACTTTGGAATGGCCTTCAGTTCCTGGGAACCTCACGTGAGCTGTGCCATGCCATTAGAGCACAGTGCCAGCAGTAAAAAGGAGGTTTAAAAAGAAAGCAGAGAAACATCCTATGAGATATCCAGCTGAAAATATTTAGTATGGCTTTGCATAACTGTCTGAGGAAGTTTCAGGCTTGTTCCTGGTCCTGCTGAAAGCATTGGTAAAATGCCTGGAGTACTGCCTGCTCCAGCTGCTAGAGATTTCTCCTTGAAAATGGATAACTGCATCCATGAGGAGGACCAGTGCATCCCCCAGCATCAACGGTCAGTAGTAACACACATCCACTGCATGCAAGGATGGCCCATCTGCCATGAAACTTGCATTAAAGGCTCAGAAAGCTCACACCACGGTGGTCGGGAGACAAACATATCCAAATACGTTGTTTGTCCTTGTTCTATGTTTGGGAATGTGTGTTCCTTCTGAGCTGGGGCTGTGCTGCACGATGCAGGAGAGACTGTTTGCTGATGGTGCTGCTGTCATAAAGACAAATGTACGCAGGTCCACGGACCAGGGCTGCTGGGGAAGAGAGAAGAGGTGCTGCTGGGTAGAAATTTGCTCCTTACTAATTACAGCTGTCCAGGGCACAAAGCTTGTCCTCCACATCAGTGCAACTTCTCTTCTACTGCTAGTCCTGTGTCCCGTGAGAAAAAATTGTGTATTTAAAGTCATGATCCCAAGGGAAAGATGGAAACTCTGAGGATAGTGATGGCTGGATGCTGCCTGGGTTTTCCACATTCCTTCCTGATAAGCAGCAGTATCACAGTCCCATATAAACTTGTCCTTCTCATGCAATGCTATAAGGCCCCGTCCTGTGCAGGAGTCCAGATTTTGGATTGCTCCTGCCCATAAGAGTGAAATTTCCTTTAGCCACAGCCATGGCATGAGCATTTCCCAATGACTCACATCAGCTCCTCAGCTCCTGCTGACCT
Source organism: Loriculus beryllinus (assembly GCA_039877255.1). Taxonomy (NCBI): domain Eukaryota; kingdom Metazoa; phylum Chordata; class Aves; order Psittaciformes; family Psittacidae; genus Loriculus; species Loriculus beryllinus. Next base: position 8,746 of record JBCJKH010067756.1, on the reverse strand, counting down.
CTGGATTCACCAAGTCACCAGAGGGATAGGTATGTGCCTCCCTTGCTCTTGCTTCCAGAAGCCATCCTGGCCAACACTTCACCATGGGGAAAGCCGGGGGCAGATTTTAAGCCAAACCCCCCAGAACCTGGTCACAGAGACTTGATGGACTCATTAAACCTTTTTTATACAGCAGGGCTATATCCCCCGCCCCAGTGATACAGCTGGCCAGTGCTCAAGGGGAGATCCTAGGGCTCCATGACTGAAGGATCAGAAACACTCAGAGCAACAGGGCTGGAAAGGACTACAGCTCTTCTTGCCAACTTGACACCAACAAATGTCTTCTTAATGGCTAACATGATGCAACCAATCGTGTCTCCTCTCCTCAGCAGACATGGAGAATGTCTCATGCCTTTAATGTCTGCAGAAGCTTTCGGGTGTTTGAAGGATGTTTTTATCTTCCCCAGATAAACAACTCCAGTGTCCTCAACTTCTATCCAAGGGCTGCTTCCCTAGCATGGTCTTCCTTGGTGTCTGTGAACAGCCAGGTCACATCTTCCCACTCCGCTCTTCTTCATTCATGCATCTGCCACCCTGGTTCTCCCCAGACCCCCATCTTCTGCAGACATGGGGATTGCTCCCCTCTTCAGATGTGGGCTTGTACAGTCAGAATCTTCCTGCCATCCTTCAAACTGCCTTTTTGTTTTCATACTGCAGTAAGGGGGTTTTGAGTGGTCTGTTGGTCTGCAGCAGATTTGCAGCCTCCTCCTGGCTGGTGTCACCATACATTTAATACGCACACACTATTTTCCATAGTGAGAGTCAATAATTGCAATATTGATGAGTACTAGAGCCAGGGCAGAATCTTGGGCAATCAATACAACCTACTCATCGGGCAGAGAGACAGATAGGGTAACTGCTCTCTCAGCCATCCTTCCAGCCAGCCCTGCTCATCGATCAGGCTTGAAATGCTTCTTTGCATAAAATGCTTTCCGAATGGGAGCTGATCTTGCTTCTCCATGTTTTCCAAGTGTTTTGACAGGGACAGAAGCACAAAAGCGCATTTCTGGCAGGATTGTTGTGGTGCTGTGGGCTGCCTGGGAGAGAAGCAGTTTCCTGCATGGTCCCAGCCAGCCTGGAGGACACCGTTGACTCCTCTGACCGCAGTTCTGCCAGATCACATCTGAGCCATACACAGCAGCCAGCACGAGTCAGAGAGCCCCAGAAATATAAAGGATTATTATTATTATGTATACTGAGTTGCTCACTTTCTCCCTTTCTCCTTCACTCCTTGGACTCAGAGCCTGTCAGATATTGCATCTTTCCGAGTCACTGCCACAGAGGTGACAGACATGAATTAATGTCTCTGCAGAAGTGACTACTTTCAAGGAAAGAGCAAATATCCTTTATTTTATTGTGTCAGTTTGGGAAGGCAAAAGATAGGCAAAATATGCATAACCACAAGCAAGATTCCCATCACAACCATTACAAACTAAACTGGCAGCTCAAGGAAATTCAATCAGATGACAGGAGGCAGAAGAAACGCCAGTAGTATAATTAATGCTTTGCTTTTTTTTTCCTTCACAGGATTGTAGTTTTGTTCACACACAAGAGGGGTTTAGCTTTGTAGCTGAACTAATCATAAATGTTGACTCTCTTGCTAAACTTGGTCTGATTAAGTGCCCACACTTATATTTCTATTCTTACCATTCAGGGCCAGGAATGTCCCATGTAAAAGCCAGATTACCTTGTTGCTTGCATTGCATTCCACTGGGAAATACTTGAACTTAACGCAAGGCCATAACTAGTCTGTGCAAAGTTTCTGGGATCGTTTTTGTTGTTGTTCATTTTTTAATGTACTAACTGTATTTGCAGTAGGAATTTTTTGAGTATGAGGTTGAATCTGTAAGTATTTTTCAGTGTAAATTTGGACTGTAATTAGAATATTAAACACCGCTCAAAAGAGAAAGATACATCAGTCCAACTCTTCAACTGGCTATTCCACATCCATTACTAATAAAACAGAATAAAACTTAATTTTGTTACAGTATGTAAAGAGTGTGATGTTTCTGTGAGAAGGGCACTGAGTTGATGACAAGAAATCCTTCTCAATCTATTATTTGCCTGTTTTCACCATGTAAGAGCTTTATTTTCCCAGATATGGCTATAAATCACTGTAAAATATTTTTGCCTTAAGGAGTAGTTGACCTTCTAGTTGTTTGGGATGTGTTGTCTCTCTGATGAATCATTGCCTACAGTTCCTTCAGGCAGGGAGCTGAAACTCCTTAGGAAAGCCTGTACATTCAAAAGCAAGAAAACTGTGCAGAGCCTGGGAGAAACTGATTTGAGCTGAGCAAACAACGGGAAAGCACTGGTGAGAAAGCGTGCAGTTCTGAACGACCTCAGTCTTTGCTCTTCCCATTAAATCACAGGCACGTTCACCCACAACCCCTGTCCAAACAGTCTTCAGGAAACAAATTCTGGACAGGAACATGCAGGTTTTTTCTGTTTCTCTGGCAGTTCATACGACCATAGGCTTACAGAATCCTAGAATGGTTTGAGATGAAGGAGACCTTAAGGCTTATCCAGTTCCAACCCCCCGCCACGGACAGGGACACTTTCCACTAGACTAAGTTACCCTGAGCCCTGTCCAACCTGGCCTTGAACACTGCAAGGATGGGACAGCCACAGCTTCTCAGGGCAACCTGTGCCAGAGCCTCAACACTCTCATAGTAAAGATAAAGTTGTATCTTTGCAACTTCTTTGGCATGAGCAGGACTAGCTCCCACCAAGAGATAGACAATAGGATCCTCTACCATGTCCACAAGAAAGGCCAATAGTCAGAAGCACTTCAGCCTCACAAGTCACATCCTTGGCAGTGCTACATGAAACACGCGAAAGAAGGGAAAACACTGTCAAACAAGATGTCCTTCAAACCAGTAAAGTCTGAGCAATAACATGAACTTATCCTTGCTGCTGGCTGCTGGGTTGGTACCAGACTTACTCGGACATAGAAACACTCCTGTGAGTCTGACCTTAGCTTGATGTGGCTGCTAGCCACAGTCATGCAGGAAAAAAACCCTGTAGCAAGTCTTCTTCGGTAGCAGCCTTCATCCTTTGAAGCCAAGCTCACTCAGGGTCTCTGAGCCCCAGCCCATGGGCAGTCCCGTCCTGTCCTGATGGCTTAGGGGACTGGCATTGGTGGGAAGGGAGTGAGAGTGAGTGAGTGAGTGAGTGAGTAGCAGACTGACCACTTGTCCCCATGTCACCTCCAAATTGTTGCTGATGGAGAGTGTGGTGGGGACAGTGTCCACAGAGGGAGAACAGGGTGACGAGGCCCCTGAGCCGAATGCTCAGTAGGAAGGAGGAATGACAAAAGCAGCCTGTATTTTGAGAACAGAGCAGTTGCAAAACCTCTCATTTCTTCAGACAGCCAGGCTAAAAATACCACTGACTTTCCAGCGTCCCATTCTCTCTGGAACCTCAAGATTCATCTATTTCATTAGCTGCTGCATGCTGCAGGCAGTATTCCTGTCAACAGCATCTCACTAGCCGCTAATCACTCCCCCTAGGGGAATGCTGGTAACAGCTTTACCTTCATTTTCAGCCCCACTAGCACAGAACAGCCCCTTGGTGTACGGACTCACTCCTTGCAAACTCAGCTGCCACTTTGCTTTACATCTGTGTCCAGCCCATTGTCCTTGCAATTTCCCCCCTACCTTCACTGGCCTTTGCATTGCCCAGGCCAGCCACAATCCATGTTTTTCTCTCTAAGATGGTGGGATATTATCCCTATGCCAGAAGTGCTGCTATGGTTTACCACAGTCCCACATCCTGGCTACTGGCTGCCTGCAACTGACCTCCCAGAGTGTAGCTTCGGGAGTACTTAATGCACAGGGTTAGTGTTGAATAGCTGCTGCTTATGTGGGTTTGTGGATGCGAGTTTGTGCTTAGCACCCCGTGAGAAAGCTGGAGCAAAATTGTGAGAGCGGTAACCCTCAGGGCTGGCTGCAGAGACAGCAGTTATCCCCACTTCATGCTAGTGCAGATGAGTTTTGGATGAAAAAATGCCAAGGATGAGCCCTTGCAGGTGGGAGTTTCAGGCTGTCCTGCTGCCACAGAGGCCAGCAAGCCCCAGACACAGCAGGGTTTCTGGCAACAGGGGAACAGAGTGGACAGCTGATGGAGGAGCAAGAGGCTAATGGCAGCTTGTGCAACTGCTGGGGGACCGGTGAGGAACAGGGAGAGAATATCTGTCCTTTTCCACCATTTTTTAGCTGAGAGAAGGGTTTCTGAGGTAACCTGAAACACATGCCTGGATGAGAGATCTGAGGTGGGATTTTGGAAGAGGTTCCCTTTGGGATAGGGTCTAGCTGGGGATGTTGCATCTTGTCAGACTGCCACCCCGTGCCACCAGCTCTCCTCCAACAAATACCACTAGAAATGAGAAAGCTGGTGGGATTGATTCATCAGGCTGTCGAATAAGGAAGAGCTGTACATTTCATGGTCTCACCATGACGTGGAGAGCTTTAGATACGGAGGAGAGACTTATCTGCACTGCCATTAGGTGCCCCTAGGTGCTGGTCCCCCCAGGACCACTTAGAGTCCACGGCAAGAATGGGCACTTCCTCCATGTAGCTGATGAGATTCAGCTTACTCAGAGGCTCTGGTGTGAAACGAAGACTCCTGAAGTGTCTTTTTATCTCCATCACCTACACAGGAGACTACCCCACTCAGGTGTGGATGTCCACATCTGGATAGATGAATCTTATATAGGAGAGCTTTTTCCTGGTATAAAATCAGATATTTTATACTGACTGGCAGTACTCAACTGCGTATCACAGAGACTTTGCTTTACAAAATTCTGCCTGCCTCTGTTAGCCTGGCTCAGCATCTAGGACATCTGATGCTCCTCAACTGCCTTCAAAGCATAAGATGTGGAGAAAAGAACTGAGGGGACAGACTCATTTTACCAGGCTTTCCTTTTGTTCAGTTGCTGAGCTTAGACTGTGATTTCAGAGGGCTGGAAGGAGAGGATCTGTGACCATGTCAGGATCAAACACAACAGACAAGTCCATGTAACACCATGCTTGCTGCTCAAAGCACAGCAGGTCAGATGCAATCTCTGCCCCAAACATGGATAGCAGCAGGAGACATGACATTACTCAGTCCCACAGTATTACTCCAGTGGAAGAATGTCACTCAAGGGCAGTATTGTTCTCATGAGCAAAGGCGGAAGGATTTAATCCCACTGGAGATGAGTCCTGCTGTGCTAGTGGGGTTTAAAGTCCCTGTAACTGGATCCAAAGAGCGTTGAGCCATGGATGTGGAGGACAGGGAAGAATCACCCAGTGTCTGCCAAATTAATCTGATGGAAAGCTCTATGAACCATGTTGTCACTCTGACCAGGTTTCAGGTCCTCTGCTTTTTGTTATGACAGACACACACAGAGCGAGGGTTGGCACAACATCCCCTAGACTTTCAGAGTCTTGACCATGCTATGGCTTTCCTTGAATCATTCTCTGAACCAATTCAATACACTAAACTGGTAGAGTTGTAGTTTCTGACCAGTGAAGCATTTAAACACTACTTTACTGGCACCATTACTCTGTGCTAAAAGAAAACCCAGAGATAAGTGTGTAAAAGCTGTAGGAAGTAGAAAACCATATAAAGGCTCAAACTGGCTTCCTGTTTCTTTCCCATTTTCACTTTACTTTCCATTGTCATTCTCTCAAGGATGCTGTGTGGGTCTGACACAACATGTGTGATGGTTAGAAGTCAGCATGGGCATGCATTGAGATGACAAAGGGCTGCTTGTGGGATCGCCACTGCCTGTCCCCACCTCTTGGTGAGATATGGCATAAGGTAAGGAAGAGCCAAAGCTGGATCCAGCTGCAGGACTACGGTGCCTCAGCCCAGCTGTGCTTCCAGAGTCCTGACTTTCCCCCTTTTCCTGGAATTCTGAAAGGCAAAACACATGCAGCTCCCACTCTTGACACGTTCCCACATCCATATAGTGAAAAACACCACAACGGGCATCAGCTCTCTGCATTTTCAGCCCTGGTTTGAAGGCAGGTAGGTTTCTTCAGTCCTGTTTTTCACTCACAGCATTTGCTAGCAGCTGAGCAGGCCATGTCCACATGCCAAGGTCACCCCGAATCTCATCCACTGCCTGTCTTTATTTCTCCACCTGCTCTGCCTGCGCAGCTGCCTGACAAATGTTGCCTTTGAGCAGGGCCAGTGCTGAACTCGGGGCCGCATCGCCTGTCACTGCTGGGAGCAGATCTGTCCCTGCCACGTAGGGATATGTGATAAGGTTATCACTGCTGGGGCACGCAGGGAAAGCCTGGTCCTGCCCAAGGGTGAGCTAGCTCATCATGCTCTCTGCTGCTGTCACATCTGCAGCTCCCCCAAACCCAAGCAGCTTCACCCAGGGGTTTAGGTTCTGTGGGTTTGCACCAGGGGTTGGCACCATTTCTGCCTGTCCCAGTGAACACTTATGGCTCCTTCCACAAGGTTCATATTGGGTCAGCTGAGCCCCCTCCCTGTAGAGCTGCACACGTGCTGGTGTTGACAGCAGCAAGGAGCAGAACGGCCTTAAAGCAAATTGCGGCAACTGGAGAAAAGCAATTACAAATGACAGGCATGACTCATGGCCATTTCTTGAACTGTGGGATGAATTCCAGCATAAGGAGCTGCAGCCAAACCTGGGGCTACCAAGGCCCTTCAGAGCCCACTTCTCATAGGGTTAACAAATGTTCAAGAGGCAAGCGAACAGCATCTTCAGCCTCACACTAATAACACGGGGATTTTATTTGTGTGCAGTGCTGCTTAATAGATATTCCCACTGCCAAACAATTACTGTTTATTGTAAAACAGAGCTATGACTGTTTTCCCAAGAGTGTTAAAGAGGATAATAGAATCATAGAATGGTTTGTGCTTCAAGCAACCTTAAAACTCACAATAGTTTCAACCTTCCTGGCACAGGCAGTGACACCTTCCACCAGACCAGGTTGCTCCAAGCCCCATCCAACCTGGCCTTGAACACTGCCAGGGATGGGGCAGCCACAGCTTCTCTGGGCAACCTGTGCCAGGGCCTCACCACCCTCACAGGGAAGAACTTCTTCCTCACATCTCATCTCAATCTCCCTCTGTCAGTTTAAAGCCATTCCTCATTGTTCTATCACTGCATGCCCTTGCAAAAACGATGGGGCAGCTAATGGATCTTACAGGAGCAGAGACAACGCAGCATTACAGTGGAAACCAGAGACCTTTGGAGCGTTTTCCAGCCTGCTAGCCAAGATTTCCCTGTTGGAGCACGGGTACTACCCTACCTGCCCGCGGTTTCAGGGTATTAAGGGCTCAGCGGGGAAGGTCTAAGTGGTAGGAATTTGCAGAGCTGGGGAAAGGTGACCTGAGCAGACCCTGACCGCTCGCACAACAACCCGCGGGACTCGGGCGCGGTTTGAGCCGCTTGTTTCGCCAGCTCCATGTCTGGGGGCAGCGCTCCCCTGCCCGGCAGTGGCACCCGAACGTGGTGCGGTCTCTCCGTGCAGCAGGAGGGCACCCATGGCTGGGGGTGCACCCACGGCTGGGGGCGCGCCCCACCAGCACCCCCATCACCCAGCCCCGCCCGCCCCGGCGGCAGAGGGCGGAGCCGCTGGCGGAGGGGTGGGGGCGGAGCCCGCCAGCAGGCGGCGCCCCACTCACGTACACACAAAACATGGCGGCGGCGGCGGCAGCTAGCGGCGGCGCGCGCCTCTGACAACATTCGGCCTGGCCGCCGCCATGTTGGTGAGGGCGCGAGCGGCGGAGGTGGTAACGACGAGCCTGCCCGGTATGCGCCGGTTGTGGCGGGGCGGGGGGAGCGGGGCCGCCGCCTGCTTCCCGCTGGGCCGGGCGCTGCTGGACGTGCGGGGCGCCGAGACCGCCGTTTTCCTACAGGGGCTCCTCACCAACGACGTCACGCAGCTGGTGGCGGGGGACGGCCCCCCCGCCGCGCCAGCCCTGCCGCGCGCGATGTACGCGCATGCGCTGAATGTCCAAGGCCGCTGCCTGTATGACCTCATCCTCTACAGGTGAGCCCAAGGGGAAGGGTGGGAAGGAGCGGGGCGGTACCACTGCGCGGCGGGGCCGGGGGGGCGGTGCGTACTAACAGGGAAACGGGGGGGCGCCTCTCCGTGCTCACAGGGACACGGCGGTCTGTAAGGAGCTTCTGGCTTACCTGTAGTGCGCCAAAAAAGCTTCTGCTGCTTGTATTTGTCATCACTAGCAGCGGTGCCGGTGGGTTACCTGCGCAGAAGAGTGTAATGATCTCAATATTGTTAAGGCAGGCCCTGGGCATAGCATCTGAGGGTGTGTTTGGGACGTATCTGAAACGAGCAGTTCGTGCTGTCTCACAGGTGCCGTAGTCACTGACAAGGCAGCATGACATGTCACATAGTAATTACACCATATAGTCACCTGCTGTAGGTGTGGTGTTGATCGGTGGGAAACCGGGATCACGAAAACTGTTGGATCAGGTTAAAGGCATAACTAATGGACAGCACAGCTGAGTGAAGCTTCTCCTCCTGCTTAAAGTTCTATTGCTTAGAATCACAGACTGGTCTGGATTGGAAGAGTCCTTAAAAGCTCATCCAGTTCCAATCCCCTGCCATGGATAGGGATGCCTTCCACTAGATCAGGTTGCCCCAAGCCCCGTCCAACCTGGCCTTGAACACTGCCAGGGATGGGGCAGCCACAGCTTCTCTGGGCAACCTGTGCCAGG
>JBCJKH010067752.1:0-24162 GCA_039877255.1 Loriculus beryllinus | reverse complement strand
GTGCTTTAAATTCAGGCTCAGGATTAGAAACTCAAAAGTCACTGTGAACACTTAAAACTATACCACACTGCCTCCATAAAGGTGCATTGGCAGGGTTTTTTTTTTTTTTTTTTTTTTTTTTGCTGTTTTTCCAAAGTGCAACTACAAAAGGTAACAGGAACAAAAGTATCAGCCTGCTCCTAGCTACAACTCTTCTTTGGAGCACCACATGGTCCCATGACCATATAGAAATCTGGCTATGTGGTTGCATAGTTACAAGCATGCATGAGATTCGACAATTAACCCAGCTATCAGTAAGAAACCCTAATTTAATTTAGGAATTAGGAGTTCCTTAACACCCCAGCCCCAGAAACAGAACCACAGAATGGTCTGGATTGGAAGGGACCTTAAAGATCATCTACTTCCAAGCCCTGCCATGGCCAGGGAAACCTTCCACTAGACATAAATAGACCCTTAAACAAGTTATAAATTGTAGAGAAGAGTCAGTTTTATATTTTTCTTTAAATATACAAAACATACACATAGCCATATACACATCAGCAAATTATTTGTATACCTCTAGTACTATGGAAAAAATCATTACAGTTTTAATAAAGAATCTAGGAACTTTTACATTCAAATCTAGAACTTCTATAATTCAAACTTTTTACTATTAACCCAGCTCTATCAGAATTACATTATCTAGATGTCTAACTTACGCGCTAGAGAAATTTTAGTTATAGTAAAAATTTTTATGTGAAAACCTTAACATTTTCAGGAAAGAGATCTTTTGAAGACTTTACATGGACTTTTAGGAGTTTCTTCTTGCTAGTTAGAAACTACAAACAGAACAAAAGATGTTCTGGACTTTCTTCTTCACTGTGTAACAGCCAAAGGAATTAATCTCTTGGAAACCATCAGCAGTTAATGGTAATCTGCGTAGTCAAAGTTTGCAGTTACCTTGTACAAGATTAATATAACTAAGAAGGCATCCCATAAGCAGCAAGAGGATAAACTGAATATTCCAAGAGACAGCAAAACACTGTGAGCCATCCAATTTGATTATTCAGAGCAAGAAAGGAAAATAAATGCTTTCTATTATGGCAAAGTGCTATAATGAGTATTTTTGAAGTCTAAAATCCCAGCTGAAAGACTTGCATCATTAAGTGCTGCTCCCCTTAGCTATCTATTATGCATCAAACCAAATTAATACGACTTCTTACTGAAAGTGATACAAGCCAGTCTGTTTTAAATGCCAAATTTCTTATTCCACTAGAAACACTACAGAACTACAGCTGTACCACAATAATTTCGGAATATGCTTTCTCCATCTCAGCCTCTTAAATACAAAGTTGCTGAAATTACTATCAACACCACATAGAATTCACTTGAATGTAAAAACAAATGCTTCCTCCCCTGAGCAGACTCTTGAAGTTCTACGGTTTTCTAGACTATTTTCTAAACAGGGTATGGAGAAAAAAAACCCAAATCAAACCCAACAATATCCACTGCTGATAAAAAAAAATTCTCTCATCTGGGGAAAAAACAACTACCCAAAGCCTCAAAAACATGCTTCTCTTGGATATAGCCAGAAAGAAAGAAGAAGCTGATAGAAATAAAGCACATATTCACTGAGCTATCAACAAACCCCCTTAAAATCTGAAAAGATGCTTCCACTGGAAGAAAATAGTGAAACCCACAATTCCCACCATCCCGTTCTCCTTCTCCCAAGGAAGTCCACAAAGAGGAAAAGCAGACAGATTCAGGATCCTTAAAGTCTCAGTACGCAATAAGAAATTCTACTTTGAGATTTGGCTACATTAGTAAGACAGCAAGAAATGGCAAAGTTGGATTTCAGCAGGCAGGCTTCAGCAGTTCAATTCATATTGCTCTCATCAAAAGTAATCTTGCCAAGCTGCTATTAGTTGTCTTTTTGACAGCTAGGAATGAATAAAACAAGGTATTTTGATGGTATAAATCTTACTGATATTTGGATATCAATATGGATATGGATATCCCTCAAGACTGGGGAGTTTGGTAACTAAAGCTTCCAGTTTCCTGCAAAGGAAACCTTCGATACAAAAGTATTCCAAAGTTTATGTTTTTAAGGAAACATCTAAAGAATTATCTTGGAGAAGTAATTCTTTCATCACTTAAAAGCTGAGAATATAAACCTGATCCTATCTAGTAGAAACTGATATGAATCAAAATTTCTCCTCTTTCCCCTGGAAAATGTGTTTTCTTTTATTGGGAATGGGAAATTCCAGGTCATCCTCTTATTGGACAAGTATATAAGAAGTAATCACCCACTCACTGCACTGGTACAGTAAGAAGCAAAGAATTAATGGAGCAGTAATATATGCAAGAGCTACTCTGATGGCACTGGAAGGGATTTAGAGTAGCACTTCTTCTGTATTACAACTTGTACTTTCCCCTGCTCCTCCATTTTTTCTTACAGTGGAGTATATGGATAAAAAAATTATTTTGTGAGAATTTGGGGATTTTGGTTTTGGTGCATTTTTTTTTTTATTTTTTTTTTATTACCTCTTTTCCTCCTGATTTTATTTCACTGTTGCTTTGCTGCTGTATTTCTGGAAAAGGTAAATTTTTTTAAAAACAGCATGGCATAAGGAAAAGCCCAGAAATTAAGAAATCCTGTATGCCAGCTGCTACCCAAGTACTGCTGTGCTGGATTAGGAACCTCCCGTTTCTGCATCTGAGGACTATAAATATTATGACCTTCTCCCCTCAGTTCATTAACTTGAAGATTCAATCAATATTCACTTCAACAGTCTCTGCAATACATCCATAATGAAACATTAAACCTCTTCACACTAAAAACTTGGTCTCTGTTTCACAGATGGAGAACTTAATATTCAGTAAAGGCTTCTTCATCTATTTATCAAAACCCCATGAAACAAAGTAAATCCATACTTGGGTGTTTGCTAGGAATATTATTCAGGACTACAATACTGAAATTTGATTGGCTTTAGATCTTAATTTATGTCATTGATTAACCACAAAATGTCTGATTTGCAAGATACCGTTGATCATTTTTATTGGCAGGTAATTTGTAAAACCTACCCTGTTACGTTACAAAACTTACCCTGTTACATTATAAGGCATTTTTTAATTTTCACACACCCTGGAGTCTTTTCTTCGCTGTTGATTTTTTTCATTCTGTACTGCCGAATCTCTCGTACCAATGTATAAAAAGCATCCTCCACTCTCTGCATTGTAAAACACAACTCCTTAAAAACTGCTTCATTAACAATCATGAGATACTGGGACACCCATGACACAGGGGAAGAAGAAACACAATAAAACCACTGAAATTATGAGCTTTACTTGAGAGAAGTATATGGATCCCATTTAAATATTTAAAATGCTGGGCTTGCACATCTGCTGCTTGATAAATTGTTTTTAATGCAAGCAAAAGAGAAACACTCAGAATTTCTTGATTACCAATTTCTGTGAATATCTATGCTTCAAGCCCTCCTATTTTTTGTGCAAGATAACACTTGGACAAAAAAGAGTAAGGATGATGTTGTTCCATTTCATAATTCCACTGCACTGAAACGCTTCCGTTACTGAATCTTTTCACACATTTTTGTGGGCATGGATGTATTTAGCAGCACAAAACCTTGTTAGATTGTTAACTGGGGGTTACTTACAAACACACACAGTTAACCACCTATTTTCACTTCCTAGGCAAAGTGAGAACCTATTACTGTTTGGGCAGGCAAAGAAAGTAAGCTCACATGTGTTCTGTTCTTTAAGCAGGGTGTACTTTCTTTGCAAAAAATCTGTGAAGAAATTAACAATTAAAATAAGTCTAACCAGGCAATTTCCTAAGAGGTTACAATGAAATAAAATCTGAGAATACTAAATTTTAGGCAATATTGGTTTTAAAGCTATTTACTTTATGTTATTAAACTTAGGAAAAGGGATATTTGAATTATGGCAAAGTGCTTTTAAGAAGTACCTGAAGTATATTATATTTCAGGGTAACTTTCAAAACTAATGATTCTTTTAACTATGGATGTTATCTTCCATGCAGAAAAAGCAATAGTTAGTTATTATCACATTTAAGAGCCTGGGTCACATCAACATTCAACGCATACCTAATCTGTTCTCTCTGGGCCCACCTCAGGCAACCAAGAGGGTCCCATAATAGGAACTAAGTGCAAACAGCCTGCGAAATTCTCCTACTCACATTTTTTCTCTGGTTGAGGAGAGCTCAAGTATTCCATGTATGACAGAAAGCTATGTGTTTTCCTTCTCTGGTCTCACACCCTACCTTTCTGCAGCTCTGTGCTTAGGCTACCTGTGTATTATGATCCATAAGCATTCAAAAAAAGTATACAGACTGAAGTTTAAGCAAAGAGAAGATGAAGAAGTACAGCACCATCTTTAAATTGTTTAAAGGGGAGAGGAAATCTGCCTTACTGTCAAGCTCATTGTCTCCTCAGCCATATCAACAGGGCTCTTAATTTAATACAAACTCATTATTTGAAAATAAAACCAGAAAAGGCTGATGATTGTGGAAAACAGTACAACCATTTAAGCCCCCAAATGTTATTACCACCCAATGCACAATCTGGGCTTTTATTTGGCAGATTTTCCATACTTTCCAACCCATCTTTATCTTATGCACCTAACAGTAATAGGTAACATTTACTGCCACAGTTGTTGGGTCATTTTGCATGAACTGTGCCATAGGTGATCATGTTGAAGACTCATTCTTAAGAATTCTGCTTCTTACCTGCTCTAATGAGCTACAGCCACTTGAATTTCAAGATTAATTAGATTTATTTCTTGGACTGTATTTCTTTGTTATGAATGATGTGTCCTGTTAGGGTGTAGTGAAGTATGGACAAGACAATCAGTCTTACACTGCAGGTCTGAGAGTTTGCAAAATGTGAAAAAAGCTATTTAAAAAACCCAGCAAAACCCAAGTAAAGCTCATATTTTCATGTTTTCCTGGAAGGAGGAAAAAGTAAACACTTATAAGGTGCTATGTGCCAAAGCACAGGCTGTACAAGAATCAACATTTTGTAAATCTACTGTTTTACAGTAGAAATACGTAACTTGATTATGGAACTTTCACATTAATAATTAGATAACAATTCTTCGGTCAATGTTTGTTGCCAGCCTTCCCATCACCACTGAAATGTAGTTTGCTTTAGCAATGCAGAGAGAGGGAGAGACACAGAGAAAAGAAACTGTTACCACTGCCATCACCAAGAATAGTCTTATGGATCTCCTTCTGAAATAAGGTATTCTGAAAGAAAATCTGTACAGAGACACATTTGCTAATGCTATTAGCACAGGGTGACATTTTAAAGAGCCAGGTACCTATCTTATAAGCTTAAGAAGAAATTTAAATACCAATTTCTTTTAAAATTCTTCAGTATTTTTTCCTTAAATTAGTGTGGACCATATCGCTAAAATACAATTAACCAGTTCTATTAGCTGTCAGAACTGGAAGCAAAAATACCCTTTGGCAGATATTAAAAACTTCAAAATCTAAACAGCCCCAAGAACCCATGACCTTGAGGCAATGTTTTCAAGATACTTTTGACTCCTAGGAGACAGTCGTATTTTAAATCGAATGTTTGGCTATGTGCAAAGAGAGACTATTTCAAACAAACAGGAATTTTCACATGTTCTGCTCTGTAAATAGTGTTTAAAGGAAACTGATGAAATTTAGCTTTGACATCTCAAAAGTGTTCTGTGTCCACCTTTATACACTTTTTAGGAGTTGGTCTCTTAAAACCCGTTGTTAGGTAAATAAAGTAAAAAGCTGTTCATTTAGCTTTTAGAGTTGCAAAAAGATTTCTATTCACTTCCATAAAAGCACTCCCAACATAAAACTTCGTAGTGGTAGAGTCAGCTTAGTCAGTACTGGAGAACACAAACCTGCAAAAGTCTACCAGCTCAGCCAACATTTAGCTTATAGGTTAAAGGGGATTTTTTGCTGTTTCTGAAACAGATCTAATACTTCAAAGGACTGTTTGAAAACAGTTATTAGAACTCAGCCACATGCAAAATCTCCACTAATATGGAGAGTGAGGGAGTGTTAAGCTGATGGTGTCATCTGACAGTGGTTAAATACCAAACATACATCAGTAAATTCATATTAAATACTGCACAAAATCACAAAGGCTATCTCTCCAAAGGTAAGAAGTGCAAGAATTACAGCTGTCCTACCTCAATTTAACTCATTGTGCACACGTATCCTCTTTTTGCTGCACCTATTTATCTTTACATCAGGTATGTAACAAACCTGCTTCCTGAGCATCCTGGAGTAATTTTTTTTCTTGGGAAGGACTAAGCTTTTTTTGGAAGCATTTTATCTTACAACAAACTACCAACATAGAAAAACTCAACTCATGTTGTGAAATCTGACAATTTTAACTAATTGAAAACAAAGTTTTGAAGTGGAACTTCCACACATGACCCACATTAAAAATTGCTTGGAGTAAAACACAGAATAATATCATTAAACAAATACAATAAATCCCTAAAAAACTTGGCAAGGCGGTTCAAGCAAACTGTCTTAAGATATCTGTTATTCATGAATCTCAATGAGATGTAAGAATGCTGTTCTGTAAATACTGCACTGATTACTTCAAACCGGACACAGGTTCTTAACTTACTTTCATCACAAATTTGGGGCCTAACCTACCGTACATCAGACAGCTGAAATAACTGTAATGCTTTTTTAACAGCATCCTCGTGATTTAGGTCAACTTCATTAAACACTTCAAAGTCTGTTTAAGTATATATTCTCAATGAGACCTGATGCTTTGGGGTATCCTTTACAATGCTTACAATAATGCCTACTTATCTGCTTTGCCTTTGAATTCAGTTCTAGCAGGACAGTCAAAA
Source organism: Loriculus beryllinus (assembly GCA_039877255.1). NCBI lineage: Eukaryota > Metazoa > Chordata > Aves > Psittaciformes > Psittacidae > Loriculus > Loriculus beryllinus. The sequence continues at coordinate 17,289 of JBCJKH010067752.1, read as the reverse complement.
TGTTCCAAGGAAAACAAAATTCTACAGTCAAACCACATTTGGAGTACAGCCTTACAGCTCTTCCTTGTGTAACTTGCAGGCAAATGGAAGGCAGTAAGGAACGCAGAATGCAGCCTTGGCAGGGATAAATCAGGTTTGCCTCTCATCTGTCACTGATACTATTGATAATACTGGGAGCCATATGCTCATGTGGATAGGGGAGAATTTTAATTTAAAGCTTATGTCAAACAGAAAAAAACCAAAAACAGCTACCAAAATAAACTTCAAAAATTCACATCCTTCTGCATATGGATTGTGAAAGAGTGTCATTGATGCAAAGGACATCAAAGTTTAAGTGATGCACATGCCTTGCATTTGATAAGTGTCTTTGCAATCAAGAGCAACAACTTTCCATTTTCATCTTCCATTTTCTTCCCCAGAAACCCTTCTGATTCAATCTGAGCTTCAGCAGAAGTGAGGCTTGAGGAAGGGCTAATGCAAAGATGGTGGGCGCCCCTTCAACACAGCATTACTGCTGCTGTTTCAGTGTGGTAGGAGATACATACAAGAAAGGAAAAGAAGGTTCCTACTTCTAAATATTCATGTCAGACCTTCAGACTCCAGAAGTTACCAGACCACAAGGTACATCTGCTCATACCTGGAAGCTCTGAATGTAACCAGAGAGGACCAAATATTTTTATTTATTTTTAGCCAAAGACTGAATTCTGACCAGTAGAAATATAGCCTATAGGCCACATGGAGCTCACAAAATGGTTTGAATCCCCTACTTCAAAAGGTTACTTTGGAAGAAGGTGTATATACATGCACAATCTTTTTATGACAGTGTGACTTAAAAACCATAATATGTAAATGCCTATGTATACACAAGCACACATATAAATACAGACGATCTTGCTGTAATTAAAAATCAGGTTCTTCATCCAATTCACTTTTGTCTTCTCAAAAATATCTTAATAATGCAGCATCTTATGAAGCAGTTTCATAACACATTATGAACAGCACTCTGAAAGAATCAGCAACCATACCTAGTGGTTCCAACTTTTAGAAGCCAGCATTCTCAAAACAGTGTATTAGGCATCTTTATTTTAAAGTCCATGAGACACCTTTAGGGACCCCTTGAATGTAAAGTGTATAAAGCTCAGCTTTGAAAAACAAATGCCAAAAGTCAGACTCTTTCTGTAACACTGTATTTCTTGAGGTGCCAACAGAAAAGTCTCAGACAAAAGTAGTCAAAATATAGACAGCTCATATATGACTGATCTATTGTACTCTGAAACAAGTACAAACCTCCTTAAGCAGACCTCTTAAAAGTCTGAAAGATAAAAAAGCAGATACTACTTTGTGTAAATAAAGATTATAAAACTCAAGTGGTGATTGAGCATGTTGATTTAGTAATGGTTAGGCAGGGTGGGGATGCTTGTCAGAGTAAACTGGAAGGGAGCTGGGGAGAAGAAATCTTTGAAAATACATCATTGTGGCTATGCAAAAGGAATGTTTCTCCAACAAAGCCTAATGCTCCATGAAATGGGCCTAACAGAGTAAAATCTAGATTTAAGTACAGAACTTTTTACAGTGAGGGTGGTAAAATACTGGAAGTGGTTGCCCAGAGAGGTGGTGGATGCACCATCCCTGGAGACATTACAAGGGCAGGCTGGATGTGGTTCTGGGCAGCCTGCTCTAGTTGAAGATGTCCCTGCTCACTGCAGGAGGGTTGGACTAGGTGAGCTTTGAAGGTCCCTTCAAACGCAAACTATTCTATGATTCAAACCTCAAATGTAATTTCAGAGTTCCTCTTTTTTATCCTAACATCTCAATGACAGCCACCTTCCAATACAGGAAATATCAAATACAAGACCTTCCAAACAAGAACACACTGTATTTATTCAGTCCACTTATATGCTATGTCTTTGGAATGCTCTTGTGGCCTAATTTATTCTCAGCCATTAAAGCTGTGCAGTTAGTTTTCTTAATCCTACCTAACAGATTTTCTCTGTTGCCAAAAGTTACTATTCCTCTGATTCCTCTGTAAAATTTTACCAATTAGTCCATATTTCAACTTGTCAGAAATTCGAGCAGGTGTAGCAAATTTTCACTAATAAAATATTCATTTCTTATATACAGGACAAGTTATTTTTCGACATGAGGAAATTCTGCTAAGCAATGCATCTCAATCTATTTAGCAGTTACACTGACCCGTTACTCAAATTGCAGTGTTCTGCTCTTACTTGCCACCTCCTGCTACAACTAATTTGTGATTTCTAACTTGCACATAACTTTTGACTGTGGAGAGTATGAGTTATTCAGCCATTCAGGCTTGATCTAATTTGTACTAATAGTAAGTTTTTACTCTTGAAAGAGAACCCACAACCAGCATTTTTCAAAAAGAACACTTTCTTTCAGAAGTACAGAACCAGTTTCATCTCTGTATGTAGAGCTGGTCTTCTCCTGAATGCAGAGATTTGCACCTAAACCTTGAACGAAGCAGTGAAAGGACCCTAACAGCTGCCTCTTTCACCTGCACCAGCTGTGTGCGATAAACCAACAGGGAGCTCTAAAGTCTTAGAAGAGTATTAGTTTACACAAGCAATTAATCCAGTCATTTCAAAAAAGACTTCTGGTCAATTGCTTAGTTATAAAAAGAGATATCAAGCATGTCCTATTAAGACTGAATCAATGCCTCAAAGAAAAATTCCTTTTGTTATTAATGAAAAGACTAAAACAGAAATAAACTAATTTGCTGTTTGTCTGCTTAATCCTCTTGCTGAGGAAAAAACAGCATTTCACCTCTCAGTACAACTGGTTTTCATTCTACTAAAACCTATCAGAACATTAAGAACACTGCAACTGACAGCGGAGAGTAGTGGCAGGCCAGGTCTCATGCTTCAAGTTTGCGCAGCTGAAGCAAATCACTCATTAGTAAACAAGTACCAGTTGTCAGTGAGTTCACAGAAAGAAGAGACACCACAGGAATTTCTATTGTGGAGAAATATATCTATTGGTATGCCAAAGCAATCGTCAACGCCTAGAATAATTATAAATAAATAATTTAGATGAGAGTTCTGCATTTGTTTCTGGTAAGTTTTGAGCTTTACCTGTCTTGTTTTTGCTGATGTTTCAATGAAAGGAATTCCATAACTTCTTGCTAAATCCTGAGCTTGTTTTGTATCTACTGTTCTGGAAGGCAAATCACATTTGTTTCCTACTAGCACCATTGGGACATCTTCAGAGTCTTTAACTCTCTTTATTTGTTCCCTAAAAAGAAAAAAAAACCAAACTGTATTTAACAGGTATTAGTGTATTTAACGATTTTAAAACAATGAAAGACTCCATCATCACTCTTTATGTTAGTTTCCTACACATACACTATTAGAAGCCATCAAAAAATAAACTGACCAATCCTGTCACTCTCAAGTTTATCACCTTATTAAAAAAAAAAAAAAGAGAAGAATATTTTGCAAACTTCTGTACATTTTATATTTTTTAACAGCTAGTGCCAGAAGAAGCCTAAGATGCTCTGATGTAAATCCTATTCTTACCTCTCATAGTCAGTACTCAGAATACTCAATTCATTTGCCAACATGAAACACTTATCAAAGCACTATGCCTGTTGTCTCAGTTTTGGTCTGGAGGGGGTGGAAATGGTGTGTCTTCTTTTTTTGTTTTAATAGTAAAGATAGCATTACAAACTTTGCATTTAGACAGGGATTTTTAAACTTCGAAGACCACCAGCCTGGTTCTGTAAAAAGAGAGTCTGTACAAAGATTTGGCAAGAGAGCCCTTTTAGCCACTGGTTAGAAAACATCTTGAAACACTAGTTAGATGTGCTTGTCAAAAATCTCAAATAAAAATCGTTCATTTCATTACTTATGCCTTCCCAAATAATCTAGCAGTATGTTCCTTAATTAATATAATCACTGGTTTTGGTTATTTATTCATAAGCCTTCAGCTTCAGTCTGAAAGGTTATCCACAGAGTTGTGAATGCACAGTAGAAACTCCAGCATTCGACTCACAACATTCTTTGAAATTAACTCGGAAGGACTTCTTATGCAAAATAGCAACTGACTTTAAAAAATGAAAATTCCACATGAAAACCTCTGTGCTCCTTCCTTTCACATTAGCATCTACCTTTTTTCCCTTCTTCCTCTACAACCAGAGTATCTGTAATAATCCAGTGAGATAATGAAGACAAGGTTATGGTTTTTCTGAGAGCAACAGATGTCTTTCTAATTTGTTGCCCCCACTGTGCTCTTATACGGTTTTTTAGGTTGGTTAGGTTTGGTTTGGTTGGGGGGTGGGTGTTTGGGTTGTTGAGGGTTTTTTTTAAATCACCAGTACCAATACATACAGTTAGAAAATTTTATATATAATGAAATTTAGACAAAAGCAGGCTAGCTCAATTTAAATATAAAGAAGAAACAGTCCTCAAAGAAGGTGCCCACATTCTTAACACTCATCTCTCCCTGGGTTAGTATGCAGCAATTCTGTAACTCTCATTTGCAACAGTACTCCCCTGATCCCACAGCTGCTCCACAGAGATAAGCTAGCAGTAAACTATTTTTGTAGGTAGGCATTTACCTGTTTAACTACTTACATCAGCACACTGTGCAATCAGATGAGCTGACTTGCTGGCATACAGGAGAAAATGAAACTATGACATCAGGGCAGTTGCACCTGCTGACTTTGATTACCCTGAACTACCATGGTATCCCACTTGAAATGTGGAACTGTAACTTCTATTTGTAACAAAGATGTGTAACACTGGCTTAGAAGCAGATGTGAGGTTTGTGGGTAACAGTGATAGCACAACACTCCTCCAACATACGGTGACATGGGTCTGACAGCATTATAAATGCCTAACTATGAATAGCTTAGCATTATATGTTTGGAACTGATCTTAAATGGATGCTGCCAAACTCAACAATCATCGGTGGAATTTGCATTGCCTTCTAACGCCCAAGGAGAATTCAGTATAATTGTAAGCTACTGGGTTATAAATGAGCTGGTACAGTAATCACCAGAAACTGCTTCTTTTTCTACATTAGTGTAGCTGACAATAAAAGCATGAGTTGAAATTTTTAACTAGTTATTAAGATAAGAGTGAGTATGAAGAAACTAATAACAGGTTGGTTTTAGCAGTCATCCTGTAGCTCTGATTTTGTGTGTCTGCTCTTCTTAGGCGTCAGGGCTCACACGTTACTCTTTAACATTCCACCAGTATTTCCACTCCCAGAACAAAAGCTAGCAATTGACATTATTGTCTGTACAATTTCAATTGGATCAGTTCTGCCATCAGAGCACACAACTTTATCAGTGGAATGGGCAGTCTACCTTCAGATAAGTCTTCACTATGAATAGGCAGAAACACTAAGTCACATTAGTTTATACTAGAATAACTTTCAGATGTTTTTTCTGCCTAACTTGCAAATGAGGCAGCAGATTTTCAGATTACCCAAAATTCCAGACCCACAAATCCACAAATAATTCACTAATTTGCAAGTTTCCCTTTAAATGCCATGTCATAAGAAACCATTCTATTATCCAGTGGAAGAGCAAGGAAACTGTCCACTTAATACAAGAGTTATTTGATTAACTTTCAATATACACACCTATAATGGTGAATATCTTCGAAAGACTTTGTATTGTTTATAGCAAATACACACAAGAAGCCTTCTCCTGTTCTCATATATTGGTCCCTCATTGCACTGTATTCTTCTTGACCTGCTGTATCAAGAATATCCAAGAGACAAGTTTCTCCATCAATTACTACTTGCTTCCGGTAGGAATCCTAAGAAAATAAAAACACATACAGCTTGGTTAAACAAACAAGTAAAATTTCAAACACCTGTAACTCAATCAAACACATAAGAATTAAAATCCAACTTTACAGATGGTTAAATGAGAGTAGGAAAATATGTGTCCCAAATTTACATGTATACAGTAAAATCCAGAAGTGGGAAGAGCACTGAAAGACATGATCTTTCTGTATTCCAGTTCTTTAGTGACTAATAGTTCATGTGCATACACACACAGAAAAAGGGCAGTGTTCTTATTTTGCACAGAAGGACAAAAAGTACAAATTGGATCCAGATCAAAAGCATCTCGCCTTTGTCTCTGTCAAGAAAAAAAAACCTGAAGAAACCAGTAATCCTGATTTTAAAAGGATTGACTTTATTTAAGCTTACTCAATTTACCAATTCTTTTTTCCTAAATAAAACTTGACTTTCATTCTACAGATACTTACGAAAGCATTGTGCCTCAACAGTGTCCAAAGTAATAAACCAGAAAGAACACACAAGTAAGACAACTCCAAAAATCTATGCAACTAAAAGGGAAATGAAGCATAAAAAGCCTTCAGTGTTTGGGATAGGAAATCTGTTTTGTGTGCCTAAGTAGATGCATACAGTCATATTTGTTATGAAGTTACCAAAGTTGAGTTGACACATTTGAAGTTCTTTAGACACAACAGACCAACAGAGTTGCATAAAAGCCCAGACAGGTTGCTTCAGAGGTACTGAAACAAATTATTTCAATACTATAAATTCAGAGCTTTCAGGTACCTGATCCAAGTGACTAAAATCTGTACAAAGCACCAAGCAACTCGATCTTAATGTCTATTTACAGCTCTTTTTGGTGCTAGGCTGCTATGAGTACATAGTTTCAGTGATAAGAACGTAAGCATTATTTTCCCCAATAACTTCTATAAACATCTATATAGCTGAAATAAAAACATGTCAACAGCTTTGAAAACAGGTCATCGAATAGTACTGTGAATTACTCTCAGTAAAGAACAACACTTTTGTTGTTTACAACAACTAAAAAGTATAAACACAAAGTCTTGGTATTACCTTTCAGATCCCTTAGTTGGATATTAACACAATATTGCTGCTGTTCTTTTTAACACAATACAGAAGTGAATCTAAGCTACTGTGAAGAGAATTAAAGAATTAAAGTTGCAATTCTAGCCAACTTCAAGACACATTTAGAACGACCTTCCTTCCTTTGTACCCATTTTAAGGCACAGTACACCTACTCCTGTGTGCTTTCTATATATTTGTATTTTTACAAAGGGCTCTTTCCTGTTGTTCACACTAAAAAGCAAGCAGGAGATAACTGTATAGAATCAGTATCTTAAACTAAACAAATTCTATAATCACACGTTTATCTTCAGCCTGGATGATATTTAACAGTATCAAGTAAAACAATATTAACTGTTTACCTTAAAGATAAAAGTTTACTTCCAACATGATTTTGGATATATTTATTTCACAGAAGTGCAAATTCAGTTCAAGAAGTAGGTAAGTTCAGAAACTTGTAAGCCATGTTTTTAAATACTGATACAGACAAGACAAACAAGTTCCAATGTGTTTGAAAATAAGGTTAATATTTTATCTCACTGCTTAACACAGAAGAAAAAAAAAACCACACATTTTGTTTCCAATTCACTTAAATTCAACAGTAGATCCCCCATGTCCTACGTTACCTTTATCACAGTTCACAGTGAAGTATTAGCTTCTATCACCATACTCAACATATTTATAAACCTTTCCTTCTCTCCTCTTGCAATTTGACTTCTAGTTTAAAAATATGAAAAACAGTTCTTGAAAAGCCTGTATTATTCCTTTATGTCTTACCACTTCAAAGGAAAAGAAACTAGCCTCAACTGAGCTCTAAACAAAGGCGTTAAGTAATTTTCAAAGAAAATCATGTTTTAGAGAAGAAAAATCACTTTTAAGAACTGTTAGCTTTAACATGCCTAGCATGTCAGCAGTAGCAGCAAAGATGTACCAGCATAAAGCACAGCACAGGTACAAAAAGACCTGTCACTTTGTGATAATAGCCGTTTTGTCCATTTCTGGTGGGAAAATTTTGTCACTAACTAGAAAGGGGATTTGAGGCGGAAGGAAAGGACAAGATATGGGAGAGAAAACTCAAGCTTATTATTTCCTTCCAAGCTACTAAAATAATAAACACTTTGCTTTTTTGTGTCCCCCCTCTTTTTCCCCCTGCAAAACATCAAACCTGAGATCACATTTGTCACTGTAAGAAAGAAAACTGAAGAACCACATTAAAACCTCAGGCTACTGGGACTGCCAATCCCATCATAACAAGCACCAGTGTAAACATAGCCAAGATAAAATTTGTTTATTTAAGTGTTACCATACTGTAAAACTTCAAAGTCCTGCAAAGCAGAATGTAGGACATAACAAAGTTAAACTGCTCTAGTACTTGTGGCACTTTTGCTTCAAGACATCATTGCAGAACTCAAATGACCAGACTCCCTTCCAACAACAAAAATCGTCACCAGCCTTCTAATCTATAGATTTCAAAATTTATAAAAACCCAGTAGCTTTACTGCACACTGGGAGATTTGCAGTGATAAATGCCATGAAGGAGCATCCACTATGAGGCTATTAAGTAAAACCAAAATGCAAAGTAGAGCATTAATATAGAAGCAGTACTTGACTCCAAATATGAATTTGCAGTTTTTCCCCAGTATACTTACTCAGCATATCTATATAAAAATGTTTTGATTTCATTAATCATTTAACCTGCTTTTATTGGCCTTTCAGAAGCCTTAAAAAACAGCATGAATTACAGTAAAGGAGTAATTATTCCATCTATTCCCAAGCACTGATAAGAAAACGCAATAGGAGTCTCAGCTATATGCTACATATGGAATTTATCTAAAACATGTCCCACTGCTTAATAAATCTTACCTAAGGATTTAAAGCCAGTAGCCATTATTCTGTAAAAATCCACTTTACCAGTGATTTTATGTTAAAATATCACTGCTACTAAGAATAAGCTATTACTAAATACTGGTGGAAGTTTCACAAGTGCATAGGTCATTTAAGAACATAGACTTAAATATCAGTATTCCTAAATCAGCCATGGGATTTTGCTAATCCAATTGAAAACCCTCTGCCAGGCAACTAGCAAAGCTGTTCTTTCTCTAGGACATTTAAAAGATGACATATATTTAGCACTAAAACATGTTGAAGCTGTAAAAAATAATAATAATAAAAAATCCATAATTTGTGATAGCTTGGGATAAGATTCAACAGGCATAGTCCAGTAGAGGGCACTAGTCCAACTGTTCTGTGTATGAGAACCACAGATTTACAAGGTAATGTACACACAGTTAAATAAAACACTTAAAAAATTACATGGCTGTAAATCTATGCTTAGACATCTACCTCAAGTAAGATATGAAATCGTGAAACACATATAAAGCTTATACATTTGACTAGCAGTAGCCACCCAAATATACACCGATTTTAATTTCTCCCCCTGCCCCCCATCATATGCTATGCTCAGGTATCAAACTACTATATTTTTCCCTCTCCAACTGCATCATGTCTTCAGAACATGAGAATTTTAGAAGTCTTGAGTTTTATTTGGTTAACAACAGGAAAGACTTAAAAGTATTCAATAACTGTGTAGTTGTGGAATCCATCATGTATAACAAACACTGAACTATATTCTCCATCAACTCCAAAATATTTAGCTTTATTATCTATTTGCCAGGGAAAATAAGTATTTTGGCAACAGCTATATAGCAATGAAAGAAACAGTAGTAAGTGAGAAACTACTGAACTGTCTTAACTGCTGTTATTTACCAGTAAAAGCAACTTTAGCCTTATTTCCTCATACTGCATAAAAGCCGCTCTACAGCTATTGTTCTTTGATCAGCCTCTACCACCCCAACCACATCTACACAGCAAGCACAATCAAGCAACTCTTCAGCTGAACAGAATCCTGCTCAAGCAAGAGCTTGAGCATTTAAACCCAATTTACAAGCCCACTTTCTGCCACTCCAAATCACAGATCACTCTTACAACTAAATTATTCTTCCCTACAAGCTTACCTACCAGATCATAGTACTGCAACTGCACACAAGGAGATTTACCATGTAAGTAAGAAGATAAAGCCTCCATCCTCAAGGTCTCAGAACTTAGAAGGCAAAAATGTTAACTAGTACTCAGACAAGAACTTGTAAGAGTTGCAGAAGATTAATACTGTTGCATGCAACAAGTTGCGGATGCTGGTAAAACCCATCAGGTTAACGGTTTCTTATTCTGGACCACACCACAGTGTTAGTCATTCTGCACACTACAGAGTAAAAGACATAGTTCTGGGATTTTGAGTTCTTTCTATGAGGAACTGCATCTTCATCTTATAAGTCTGCATTAAAATGTATTTGGCATTCCTCAAAATATTAAGCTTGTTGATTATCAAAATCCCTCAAGTGATTTAGAAATACTGCCATTGAAGGTTTTGCACTCCTTGTTTACACAGTTCTGGCTTCATATGACAACTCAGAACACAGAACCTTCACAGTACTTTTTTTAATGCATAAACACATCTCCAACCTCAAAGAAACCCAGATGGTTATGACAAGTATTAAAGACCAAATCCTCCAAAGTTCTTTTTGCAGGAAAAAGTAAAATCCCATTTTGCTTCTTCCTCTCTCAGTTTTCTTTTCTGTTTATCAAGTATGTTTTTGGTGACTTGTTATGATTTCACATCTTTCTACTTGCAAGAGCTGCCCTCCCAGTGGCAAGTCACACATCCTTACTGTCTCCATGGGTCAAACCTTCTACAAGCATACATGAGGCTACTTGGCCATGCAACAGAGGGACAACACAACACACAGGCACATTAATGTAAACGAAAGCCAACACGTCTCTGTTTGGGGTACAGAGGCCTGTACTTCACTGGAGTAAGACATCCTACCACCTCAGGCCACTGGCTCCTCTTGCTTGTGCCTACCTGAAAATGACTACAGAGCCATTTTCCAAGTCACCATTTTAAACCAAAATTTAAATCCTTCTGATTTCTTCCAGTGAGCCTGGGAAGTGCCTCACTGTGTAAGCATATAAATGAAGTCATAAGCTACAGAGCTTCAGTGCTGGGAATATAAATTCTTGTGTAACTTACAGTATCATTTCTACTTTTACATGGTCTGAGGTTATTAAATCCAACAATCCACAGGAGACTTCAGGAAACACTAATATTTTCCGGTACATTTAAAAGGCAGAACTTGCCTGCTTATTAAATATCTTTAAAATATTACAACTTTTAAAGCTTAAATACAATTTCAGATTTTGAGGAACTGTGCCATGTATTTTAAAGCATCCAGTACAGTAGTTATAATATCTCTTTTCTAGGTACAGAAGCAGGCACTGGTGGTTTTAAAATAAATAAATAAACAAAACCAGGCTCCAAATTCTGCTTCATTCACCATAACATTCCAGGACACATTTTCACTGTGTGAAGCAGATCCTAATGATAGAGGCTGAGAAAGCCTAATGCATACATTTCAGAACTACAAATTTTCACATTTAAGGGGTTGCATACAAAGCCATAAAGAGTTTTGCCAAACATTTTCATGTGAATTTGCCAAAAACTTTGTCACAGAGATCCTAAAAGCATGCATCCAAACTGTCCAACAAAACACAGCATTAACACCATACTTTGATTGAACATAATTGTTCCATAACCAAATGAAACAGCACAATTTCCTCTCCAGTGCTGGTCTGATGCTGATCATTACCTCTGGGTGTTTTTTATTATAAAGCCTTGTTCTAGGTTTTCGTGGTAACTGTCCAAAAGTACTGAATCAGCATTTTAACTGATAACCTCTCTTCACAAAACGAGTGCAAGCTGATATTGTTTACCTCTATTGTAGGGTCATATTCATCCACAAAGTGATTCTGAATTAGCTGTATTGTCAAGGCGCTCTTGCCTACACCACCAGCTCCAACGACAACAAGTTTATACTCTGTCATTTTTTAGCAGACCTGATTACAAAGAAACCAACATCAAGCAGAGTCGGGCTCCAGCTAATGAGGATGCCGTTGGTGCGTTCTCATTCAGTTTCACGTTCCTTTACTATTACCGGAAAGCAACTCCCGCCCTGAAAGACAAGACAAAAAGCTGTGAGGGCATGCTGTTTCTCAAACAAAATTATACATAAGAAAAATAGCGTGGGGACTGGGCTGCAAGGCACAGACTACAAAGAGATGAAAGACCCGGGATACACTAACCCTTGCAAGAGGTCAGAGACTGTTTCTTGCGGGGCAAAGATGCTGTTAGCAGCCGCTTTATGCGGTGGCTGTGGAAACCTCCCGCATCCGTACGGCAGCCGGGCCAGCTTCACCACAACCGGGGAACTCGCCTCCCGCGGCCGGGCGGCTCTGACGGGACAGGCGCGGACCGAGCACGGCTTCACCTGGCGGCTTCCCCGCCACAGCTGTTTAGGGTTCCGGTACATTTGTTTTCCCGGGCTGGCCCGGCGTGGGGACCCCCCAACCTCCCGTGGGGCTCGGGGTGCCGCTGCCCGCCCCGCCCCGGCTCCCCGCACCCAGCGGCGCGGCCAGGCCGACCAAACTTTCCGGCGCGGCCCGGCGCCTCGGCCCCGCGCACAGGGGCTGGAAGGCTGGGGAAGAGGGTGGGTGGAAGGAATAAACTGAATGGGTCTATGAGGGAAGGGGAGGGTGGAGGTCACTCGGCAGGAGCCGCCGGGCTCCCGGAGGGCGTTGGCCACCTGTCCCACCGCCTCCTCCCGCGGCCGCCGAGCCACCGCCCGCGCCCCGGGGAAGGACGGCGGAGGGGCATGCGGAGGCTGCTCCGGAGGATGCCGGCGGAGGGGAAGCGGGGCAGGGCGCAACCCCGCGGGCGGCAGCGGGACAGGCGCCGGGAGGAGGCCCCCGCCCGGTTAGCCGGCGTTCCGGCCCCTCTGCGGGGCGACGCCGGGAGGAAGGAGGGAGACGCGGGTCGGAGGGTGTCCGGCTCCGAGAAGCAACACCGCTCCCTCCCCACCCCATGTCTGAAAGGAAAAGAAGGGGAAGAAAGCAAACGCGGCGATCCAGTCCCGGTTACGGTGGGGTATAGAGCAGGCGGTACCTGCCTGGCGCTGCCGCGGAAGCACACCGGCACCTCCCTTGCCCGCCCCGCCGCGGCGGCCGCTCCGCGTTCCTTTCCGTCCCGGTCTGAAATGGCGGGGGACGGGGAGGGCTGGAGCTGCCGAGGGAGCCGAGCGCCGAGAGGGTGGATGGGTGGATGCACGCACTGGAGCGATCGATGCGCTCCGCGCTCCCCCGCCCCTTGCGGCAGCGGCGGCCCCTCCCTCTCGCTCTTCCTCCTCCTCCTCCGCCCGTCGCGGCCGGTTGAGGCGGCGCGGCAGAAGGGGAGATCGGGGCCGCTCGTTGCGGGCACTGACGGGGAGGGCGGGGCTCGGAGGAGGTGTTTTGTGTTACAGCGTGAAAGAGCGCGCGTTCGGGAAGTGCGCGTTCGAGGCGGGCGAAGGGAAATAAGCACAATTCCAGCGCTTCCTCGCCATTTCCCCTCCCTCATCGCCGGCGGGGACGCGGCGCGCACCGCCTCAGTTCCTCAAAGCGGGGCGCTGAGGGAAGAAGTTCGTGGTGACGGCCGGGCAGTGAAAGGCAGTGCCTGGCTGCACCTAAGAAACATTCCTGGCCCTAGCCGGGCACGACTGTGTCAGCCGAGGCCTTGCGGAATCGCTGCGAAAGTTAGGAGCCCGTTAAAGTTGTGTGGCTTTCTCCCGTTTCTAAATAGAATACTAAAGCTTTAGTAATAGCTACCGGGATGCTGTGTGTGAAAGTTAATGAGCACGGGGGGAATTGGGGGGGGGGGAGGGGGGGTGTTTAGGACCAAGTTAACAACTATGCAGTGAAGCCTGTTTCCTTATTAAAAGGCCAAAACCATAGTTCCCTGTAATTGAAAGGCTTTCATTTAGGTGCCTGTGTTACATCCCGAGCAGTAAGAGTTGTTTGAAACACGTTGCCAGGTCTCAGACAAAGGTTGTGAACCTTGTTCTAACAAAGCTTACTCCGAGGGTAACCCAGTGGTGCCGACTGGCTCACACAAGGGATTCATTTGGCCGGTTTCCCTCCTTAACTCGGAAGGTCAAAAATAAACATGTTGTGTCTACACATCTGGTGTGCAAAAGTTTTAATTTAAGAGGCCGGAGCTTTGTTCTCAGCAGTGGCATGTGACAGCTTCCAGCTCCTCTCATTCTGAATGTGCATCTAAGGGGCTCTGCTTTCGGGCTGCATCCAGCTGAGCACCCAAGGCATGAACCCTCTGGGGCTGTGTTGTCTGATGTAGAAAGTGTGTTCTTGTGATGAATTCACCTCAGTGAGCCAAAGCCCCTGTGCGGGTGTTCGGGACTACTCCCTCACAATGGGGTGTTAAGACTGGGGTGGAAAACAAACACATTTTTGAGCTGTTGTGTGAAAAATGGTGTCTTTTTAGGCAGACACTGCAAAAGATCAGACAGGCTTTTCCTGTGTTCTTGAAATGAGTTGTTTCTGTCATTGAAATCAGTGACAAAAGTCCTGTGGGCTCTGATGGGAGCTTCTGTAGGGATACTCCTGCGTCGCGGGATGGTACATACCATTGTGAATAGTGCAGAAAATGAGAAACTATGATCCCCATTTCTCCTCTCACAGGAATTTAGGTGTTAGTAACCTAGTCATTTGTGTGTGTGTTTAATGTTATTAGATTGTTTCCCAACAGCCTCATTAAAAAAAGACTCTTGCAAAAATACATGTGGTGATATAACATGAAGTCATGTCGCAAATTAGAGTTAAACTGGGGTGGTTCAGTTTGCTTGTTAAGTAGGTTACCTCACATGAGCAGATGTAAAAACCAAAAGAGAGACCTGCTTTCAAAGAACAAGTAGCCTGGTGGTAAAACCACAAGCTCGGGATGTGGGAAACCCACATTCCCATCTGTGGTGTGAGAGAGGCAAAGAAAGGATTTGAATGCAGATGTTTGGTAACTGAGGTAAACGCCCTGATCAGCAATTTCAGGATGGCCGGATCTCACTTTCATATTTCCCCTTCCCCCAGGAAAACTGTTTTGAGTGTTGTGGTTCTTCCTCGTGCAGTGGGAAAATGCCTGTGTAACAGGAAAATTTGCCCAGTTCTGCACATAGCACTTGTGCTCCACACACAGCTTTGACGGCTTGTTCTCATCTACAAGGCTTTGTATGGGGAGAAGCTGCTCGTCTTTAAACCAACACAGTCACAGCTGGCATCAGAAGCGTGTCTGGAGAGCAGCTGCCTGTGGTAGAACCTTCTCTGTGAAAATTTCAGGTCCCAGTGGTAGCTTGAATTGCCATATCTCCATGCAGTCTTGATGAAATGTGCAAACAATCATTCTCTGTATCCTGGGAAGGGTTCTGGAAAAAAGAATTAAAAGTTTGGTAATTATTTCAATTTTTGTGCAAATTTGCTTATAAATGTCTATTACAAAATTGTTTGTTCTAATTAAATTTTGCTTAGAAATATCTTCTCAGGTTTATGTGTAGAGACATTTGAAAACAAGTTGAAATAAACTAGCTGATCGAAACAATTAAGTTCCAACCCATACACTGCAGCGATACAAAAGCTGGTGAAAAGTCAACACAAGCAATGCTAGATTTTGTGGAAGTGCTGTTTTGAGTTACTGACTTCATTTTAGTGCTTATTTCAGCAGTGCAATTTGCACAGCAGATTCTGAGCACAAAGAAGATGTATGTCCTCAAATCAAAAAACACTTCAGTGTGCTAGGGCTAAATGCCCTTGTTAAGTTAAAGCATATTCATCAGTTCAAAGGCTTCTTCACATTTGCATTAAAATATTCCTGTCCAAGTCTTCTGGATCTTTCGGGGATATGGATCTCAGGGCAAATCACCAGTCACAGCTCCTTACTCTGCCAGGTTGCTTTCCTTCTGATATCAAGCACTAGATCAAGTATGATCTCGTCAGCCACATACTGACACTACTCTTATTTGCCCAATTATAAACAGTATACAATAACTCCAGTGACATTTTAACTTTGAGAATATATGAGCTTTCACCACCCATCAGCAGTTGCAAGGTGACGGGGGGGGGAGGGGGAGGGAGAGGAAGAAATGTAAAATACAGCTCCAGCCTCAAGAAGAATAGTGAGCTTTCCCTGTTAACAGTGTCAGACAAGCTGAGACAAGAGTTAATTTTCCTGTGGCTTTTCCTGGCATTGAACTCTATGCAAAGCAGATGCAAAGCCAATACAGAGTACTACAGGAGGGTAAGTGGGTGTGTGCAACTTCGAGTTTGCCTGCCGTGAATTTGGAATATTACTAGTAAGGAGAATTCTTCTGTCACACATAGACAGGCGAAGGGTCCTGGGCTGGTTTAGCCAGTAGTGAGTGATGCAGACATTGTCAGATAACCACCAATACAGATTCAGTCCTGGCCATGCACAAGCACACAGCTACACCACGGCTGGTTTGGCCAGAGGCCACAATACTGGCATTAATGGTGGTTTCATGCTTTTAGGCCAACATTACAGCACTCAGTGGAAGCAGAGACACTACCTGATCAGCCTGCATATGTGAACTGTTTACATGACCAAGTTTGCAAAGAGGTTTGACTTGGCTGGGTGGGTTTGTATGGGCTGTGCCTTTTGCTTTACACAAGCACGTTATTTTGCTCTGGTGTAAGATTCCATTTGTTACCCAGGAGCAGCATTTGAGATATATTGGCATGTGCCAGCCTTCAGTTTTTACCTTTCCTTCTTCTCCTCCCAGGAAAGACCTTTAAGGAAGTGCTGCCCACTTCTTTATGCTGCCCTAGCACTAAGACCACCTACAGAAGAGTTTTCTTTTTAAGGCCTATCTAGAGCAGCACAAGCTTTTGTCTGCTGCCACAGTGGAATACAATTATATTCCCTAAGACTTTTAACTTACTAACTCTACTCAAGACAGGATCTACAAGACAGCATATAGTGAAATATATAAATATTTACACCCATAGATAAATATCTCTAGATATGCAATTTTAAATATGTGAGTCTATATTAAAATAAGTGCTATAGTTCTCATGAGATGTTAATTTTTGTGCCCTAACAAATTTCATATAGTGGTATAGACCTCCTAGTCTAGAGGCCCTTTGACATGCATACGCTGAAGTTTAATATAGATGAACTCCCACAGTACATGAACATGTATGGACTCATACTGAATGTGAACATGTTTTGCCTTATCACTGCAACTCCATTTCCAGTGATCTGAAGACCCTGAGAAATCCACAAACTCTAAACCAAAAATGAACTTTCAACTGCTCATCTACAAAAAGCACAAGCTTAGGTTCTGTTCCTTTGGCCTCAGTGGCAGCTGGGTTGTCCACTATGCACTTTAAACACAGGAATAACGCAAGGTCATAGAATCATAGAATAGTTAGGGTTGGAAAGGACCTTAAGATCATCTAGTTCCAACCCCCCTGCCATGGGCAGGG
>JBCJKH010067741.1:17402-43446 GCA_039877255.1 Loriculus beryllinus | reverse complement strand
CTATGTGGGTAGCACCGTTTGAAAGCTTGCATGGTACTGCATGTGTCCAGCATTAGATTTCTCCCCTAGTTCTTTCTCTGTGGGAACAGAGTTCAAATGTTTGTGCTCAAGACTGATGCTCAGACGAGAAAGCCAAAATTGATTCAAATGCACTTGTGTTCAAGAGGGGAACAGAAGCAGCATTTAAATTGTCCACTGCTTGCATAAAACAGAATTTCTCCTCCACCCCCCACCCCACCCAACATAACAAAGGAGTGCATTATTATGCACATGTATATATGAAGTACACAAAATCAGGATTACGCAACTTCTAAGTCTCTAAAATGCTACTTTTGGAAAGCTTTAAATTGTCTCTTTAGCTTCAATGTGATTTTTGTTTAGTACATAGAAAAAATAATTCTTCAAAAGAATTTCTTTTGACTTCATGTATTTGGTTCATCAGTACCAGTTGTGGTTGGTCTCCACTTTTGCATTTTTCACTATTTAACAATAGTTATTTCTTATTCAACAACTTATTACATTATAATTTTCCATATTCTCTATGTTGGTTTTGGTTTTCAAAGGGGAAAAGTTAGCCTGCTTTTCATATGCTCTATTTCCACATACTTAATAACTAAATTAACCCCTTGACAAGGCAAAATAATTTTCCTTAGTTGCAAAGTAAAAAAATTCCTGAAGACATATACAGTAAATAGTACCTAGGAAATAACAACTGCATGTACTCTGAATTGCACCCCTGCCTGTAACCAAATTACAATACCACCTTAAACTACATTTGTAATATCTCTTTCAGTGGATTATTACAAAGCTTCATTAGCCAAAATGCTGGTTTCAGAACCCACTTTAATAAGAGCTAAGTAACTGCAATCTGCCTTACAAATGCTTATTTAAAATCCAATAAACCAAATCCTTCTCTTAGTTAACCAAGCAGAGAGGTACTAAAGTGACGCAGAACAGTATATGACAATGCTGTTCCTTTAGTATTTTTTACAAAGGCATGTAATGATCGGCCAAGGAGGAATGGCTTTAAACTGAAAGAGGGTAGATTTAGATTAGATATTAAGAAGAAATTTTTCACTATGGGGTTGGTGAGAAACTGGCACAGGTTGCCCAGAAAAGCTGTGGGTGCCCCATCCCTGGAAGTGTTCAAGGCCAGGCTGGATGGGGCTTTGAGCAACCTGGTCTAGTGTGAGGTGTCCCTGACCATGGCAGGGGGCTGGAGCTACACAATTTTAAGGTCTCTTCCAACCCCAACCATGCAATGATTCTATGATTCATGTGTTAAAATGTAAGAAACGTCTTCAGTCAAATCATTTTCATAGAAAATAATTTTGTGCCTCTGGCAAGGAATGGAAGAAGAAGGAAAAGTTCGTTTCAGCAGCAAACTAATATTATGCTTTCCTCATAATGTTAGAAAAGATGTCATGTAGCAGTTTCCCATACCTCTTACTGTATCACAATTCACATATGGAACTGTAGATAGCCAGCACATTCAGGGTTCATGACCAATTTTGTTCATCTTTATTGTCTATGCAGTGATCAGACCCAGTTAAAACAACTCCACAACCAGGTCTTGCTTGAACAACAGCAGGTGCATCAGACGTCTGCAAGAGAGTTGTCATTTAACCCAGCTTTACTGAATTCTGCTACTTCACTTCACCAAGAGTCAACCTCGACTACATACAAGCAAAGCAATGCTTCTGCTTCTCAAGCATACAGCTGTATCCGACCTAAGCAACTCCCGCCATCACAAACCACACCGTCTACCAGCTCCTCTTCTAGCTTCTTTGTTACAACATTCAGCAACATCCCTCAAGGAATTCAAAGGACAAATAACAAAGAAAATTTCACAGGAAATCCTCCACCTGCCCAATCAATGTCTTCAGGAGGGTTTACAAGCAAAACTGAACAGTCTCTACCAAGCCCTAAAGAATCCATGGTGCCTCCATTAACCCTTTCTACATCAAGTGTAAAACAATTTCATCCACAAAGTGTGACTCCTGCTCCTATCTCGCCAACTGGCCGGATTCAGAATCCAGTAGCTTTCCTTAGTGCTGTTCTTCCTTCACTTCCTACTGTGCCATCAACGAATGCTATGGGACTACCCAGAACTACACCAACCACGTAAGTAGCATAAACCACATGCAAGGAAGCAGGGACAAGAAATATGCATAAAGGAAACTAGGACATATTTCTGTTCAAGGGTTCAGTGGGGAGTTTACTGAAATGCAAGTCATTCATAAAATCAAAAGCAAGTTATTCGTATATTCTGGTCCTTTAATCTGAACCTTACATTAAGAAGGAAAGTTGCATTAGTTTCTATAATAAGATACATCAAGGGTAAGATAAATTCACCATAGAGAAATGTGAGTTTATAAACAGATATATACCAGAATTTGGGGGCTCAGAGATTCATAAGACTGAACTAGTGGGAGAAAAGAGATTTCATAAGTTTGCAGGGTAGATCACTCTAAGACTATTTGCCTGTATGAGCTATAAAAAACATTCTTATCTACTGTATTCAACAAGTGAAGTTGTAAAAGGTACCTCATAATCTAAGTTATCTTTTAGTCCAGGTAAATCTAAGAAATAACCTATGTAAAGGTATTTGTCTGGTTGCAGTATTTTCTGTGTTTAAAGTCCATCAGAAAATCTCAGGAGAGTTAGTTTCACATAAATATTTTAATTGATAGTATGATTTCTGTGATGAAATGGCTACCACCGTACAAGCAAATAAGGATGATGATGTTCTGGAAAGGTTGTGGCTTTAAGAGTTCCTTCTTTACTAGCAGAGTTGAAATTATCATCCCTTTTGTGGACCATGTAAACCATGTGGTAGCATGGCTAGCATGAGTAGATTGATACAACTCCAAATTCTGCACATTAGGGACATTTCCTCCTTTTACCAATGGCATACTTCCAGGTAGTGATAGCCATCAGTAAGTCACAATCTCCTAACTATCCTGCTGATAGTACATCAACCGATCTCTAATTACAAAACGTGTTCCTGTGTACATAACATTCACCACTCCTTGTGCCATGAAATCCTGCCTTCAAACCACTATTGCACTCATACTCACAGAATTCCTAGTTGCCCAGCACAGCCACCTAATTGCCATCACCCTGTGGCACATGCCTGGAGACCTTCATGTCCCTGGCATCATGGGCAGGCATATGTAACAAAGTTACAATGTTCACAGTGAAGGTTTTACCTATAGCTGACTCAAGCCCTGGGCCTGCTTTCACAGTATTGCAAGAGCAAGCAGAAACCAACTGCTACTGCTCATCCACTCTCCTACCTCCCCTTCAGAGCTGGTGCACAAACGCACAAGCACTATTCTCTTTGCATTAATGACATTTAACCCTTGCAAAGTGCTTTACATTGTCTAACTGCTGTACAGGCATTACCAAATACATCCTTACAGTATGTAGAGTAGTTAAATATTGTTTTCTTCATTTCACCTTTCCTGGGTCCCAGCCCAGAGATGAATTCCAACATAACTAGAGCTCATCATGCTGAAATTCGAATCTAGATCTCTGCATAGGAGAGCGTCAAAGTGAGGGCAGAAAAGATGAGGCAGGGAACAGAACAGTACTTGTGTTAATCCATGAATATCTACTGAAGCTTCCTTCTCTGACATTATCAAGTGCAGTAAGTCTGACTACAAGAGCAGTGACATCACCATGTCTGCAGAACAACAAAAGGAAGAACATCTTGCACAGCAATCATCAGTTATTCCCTTTACCTAGACCCCCTGTTATTAAGATCCCAGCTCCTGGTAAACTACTAGAATGCTGCACACTCTTTAGTAGTGTGCTGCTGCTGTGCTTCAGCAGTGCACTGTCAGTCTCCTGACAGTCTTATTTAAGAATTTAACAATTTTCAAATCTTATTAAAATTAAACAGACTACAACTATAAAATAAAAATAAAAAGAACTGTTGATGTTAGGGGCCATAAAAAGGTGAGAGAAATGAAAGAAGCAGTTCATGGGAAGAGTAAATGATTAATGAAGGTGATAAAGATCAATGAGAAATTGTATTAACTTTACAGTTATTGCCTGACTCAGTAAAATGTACAAATTGTACACCTAAGGTAACACCTATACACATTTCTTTAGCATTAATTGTGACACCATTATTGCAGTATAAATACAAATGGGACTTAGATACTTATTATAGTACTAAAATGCTTATTCTCTTTCATGTGTATGTCCTTAATTCCTACTGGCATGAGAATGGGATGTACCTTTAAAATAGTACAAAAAACCCCAAAATTACATATTGTGCTTTGGCTTCTACATAAATAAATAACATGCTCCTCCAGATAGCGGAAGGGTAACATTTCATATCACTCAGGTGACAAAAGGAATATATACTGGTTGCTGCATGTTAGTATCAGAATTTTCTTTTAATAGCCCAACCCAGGGATTAATAAAGAAAAATCTGAAGCCTCTGCCATTAGCAACAGATGATTCTATTCGGGAAAACAAAGCTGCACTTGTGAAGGACCTGGAAAGAAAACTGCATTTCAGAGAGGATGTTAATCAACAAAGTAGTCAGCAGGTAAGAAAAACGAGTGCTGTTAAAAAAAATTTCACTCATGAACAAGACACGTATTGTGGTACAAAAGGTGTTTGTGCAGTTTGAGCTGCTACAGTACTTTGCAGAGTGAGCTTTTTTGGTAAGTACTGGTTTGGAATAGCAAACTGGAGCTTTAAATAGGAAGTATGAGGGGTTGCAGCTGTAGAGGGTTTACTTTGTGACTATGTGGCATTTTTATTTTTTTGAGCATCTCTGTTAGAGACCAGTAGGAATGTAAAACTTCCTTCTTTTCATGGAAGCTTCTGTACATTGGATTTCATTTTTTCACTTCACAAGTTGCTCAACTCCTTGCACACATACACATCCATACACTGTATATTTTTAACACACATTAAGGAGTAATCAAACTCTTTAAGAAAAGGTTTCTGGTTTTACTTTGGTTGAACTAAAATGCAGTATCCAATTTTTAGCATTAAACCTATTTTTCCAAATCTCCCAGATTACATGTATTGACAGAGACTTGTTAGGAACCTAACGAAGTTTTTGGTACCTGTTACTGGTATATACCAAACTTCAGGCATTAGTAATGTTTAGCAGAATACAAAGCCTTTTCCAGAGTTCAAGGCTAAATATCAGTTCATTCTTAATTGGAATCAATGAATTCACCAGATCTGGCCAGTGTCTATGAAATTAAAGAAGAAATAAAAAATGAAATTATGTTTTGAGGTTGAAATCACTGTAAATCGGGTTCAATCGCCTTCATATAACAGTAGGACACACCAAGGATGGCTAGATAGCTGTTCTGTCTATAGGTGATTATGCTACTCTCACCTTGGCCCCAGAACTCTCCCTAGCTGTCCCATCAGCTCAGGCTTAATGCAGCAAATAATGGCTTCACAATGTCTGTTAGCCCTTCTGACAGAGAACATGCTAAGGTAAGCAAAAAGCCATGGACTCTCTGGAGCAAATTGCCCTCTGTGGACAACTGCAGTGTAATCCCTGTTTTTTTTTAGTTTTGCTGTTGACCTTTCTGACAGATCACGCTGCCAAAGCACTTTGAGTAAAACAACTGGCAAGCAACATATTCTGCAGATGAATCACAAGTGTTACAATTTGTACTTGCAATGGTAATAAGACAAATTATTTAGAGAGCTACTGTGAAATACCTATCAGTATTTTGACTTAACTGCATGATAACCCCTTCAGAAACAATGACCGCTACTAGTGTCAAAGTTACCTGCTGGCAGCGCAAGTTTTTTATACACTTATTTGCTATTCTCTATGAGACCAAATGAAAATCTTGATTCCTATATCCCCCAAACACTGAAAAACTTCAAAGCTGGAAATTCTCTAATTTTAGAGAATTTATGTTCATGAATTAGTTAATGAACTAGCAAACAATTTTAGGATTGCTCAATAAAAGTTTCCTGATTTTCCCCACAGTTCCCACCTTTAACCACTTTCGATTTTATTTTTCCACATCCAAGAAGACCACTGCTCAGACTGACTGAAGAAAACTCAAGTCTGAGTTTTCTCCTAAGTGAAAGCAGTGATTATTTAGAGAGATAGAGAATACATAATATTTTCCAAAATTCCTACTGCTTTGCCATTTTTAGAACAATCAATATCATGAGAATAATATGTTCTAATGCTGGATACACACCCACTGATTTTTGTCCTGTTTTTTCCACTTACAGTTAACAAAGAATTAAAAAGGAAACATTTTCATCCTATATATATCACATCTGCATTAAATTGGTTATTACAATGGTAGGGAGGGGCTCCTTATTCACTTTCTCATACATATGAATGTAACTCTCTTCTGTGTGAGATCACTGCATAATGGAGTACAGCATCCAATAAGAATCTCAAAGTGTTGGCTTCCTTGTATTTTCTACATGCTATTTTAAAAATTTCTTCTCATAAAACGCATCCTATACAGTGTTTTTATTTAGAGAATGGTGTTGTAACCCCATCTTTCAATAGTAGCATTAGGTCTCATTTAAAATACCTGCAGAACATGTATGGATCATCCAGAATGAAAACTGCAGATGACAAGTCTGTGCTTTAAAGCACTGGTATTGACTTACATTACTATATAAAGTGCAGTAATAAACATGTGTGATTTACATTCTGGTGCTCTATTTATTATCTATCATTGACTTCCATATGAAAAATGTTTAGCTTACAAGTCAAGATTTTCCTAAGTGTCAGCATTACACGCTCAGCATGATATCTAATATTCCAGATGTACTCCTTCTGTTTCATCCAGTACATCATTCATCACCAACAATAAAGAAATACAGAATCAGAACATAGTTGGTAATTTTGCTGATGTTGCACGAGACAGAATAGATTAGTCTCTGGTCTTCTACAGCTATGATAATGGTACAGTGCTGACAGAAATACAAATATGATTTTGCTAAGATTCTAGCTGCAACTTGGATCAAGTACATGCAATAACAAGCTGTCATTTTTACCAGGAAAAGAAAAAAAAAAAGCAAACTAAAACAAACCCACACTATACCTGTCACTCGTGAAGATGGCTGTATGCTATATTGACAGGTTAAATTTCATCACAATTAGGAGTGTTGAAAAAAATGTGGTTCAGTGAAATCAAACATCTTCAGTTAGATTTGCTCAGTTCTTTCAAATGGAAGACACACTAAATGAGGATTAGCTTTACACAATTGCAGAAGGAGGTTAGGACAAATTCCAGGATATAGGAGACTTAGTTTCTCCCTCGGCCTGAAGACAGCTCCTTGCCAGTGAGTATTTGTACTGTTGGTGATGTCCCAGGTTGCACAAATAATTAAGCATCCTTAGTCAGCAGGATAAAAATCTGGAAATTCCACCTTTCAGAACAGCTCCCCTAACAGAAGACCTGAGCCTTGCTCTCACCTTCTCCCGCCTAATAAATAAAACGTAATACTTATAGGCAGTTTGGAACAGGCCCTCCTTTAGCAGGACATTTTGGAGAGCATTTCAGCTTAATAGTTAGGATTGTTTGAGGAAGCTGCTAGAATCCTTTCTTCCAGTTTGGGTTGGAGAAAAGAAACAGACTGAGACAGAAAAAGAAAAAAGATAATCACTTTCCTGCTTAGGAGCTAGAACAAACACCTGGATTCTTGTCTTTGCTGCAGTGGATGTTTCAGTACATCTGCAAAAGTTAAACTCCAGCCCCGTAATGTTTTATTAGCATAGAGCTCAGAGCTTCCTCTTAGAGACTAAGGTTAAAATCCTGTCAATTTTGTCTGTTGGGCTTTTTATCTTCCTTACAGGTAAAATATCTTGGTAATGTTTAGTTAGAATATGTCATGTAGAAACAAAAAGATGTGTGGCGAGAAAACAGCATACAGAGAATTTGGGGGATTTTAGCAAATAGAAAAAAATATAAATGTGTCATGCAAGCTGATTTTCTTACCTTGGTATTTGAAAATACTTACAGGCTTCAGCAACAGGACTATAAATAGAGAAAATTCAGCTTCACAGGCAAACCTTAGAAATTAATTATATTACCTCCTCAAAACTTTGCTATGCAAATAATATAAAATAGAAAAATAAGATCATTAAACCTCAAAATCCTGTACAGTAATAAAGAAATAACTGTGCAATAATAAAGGAAAGGAGAGTTAAGTACCTGGGCCTGGCTTATGCCTTTTGGTTATAAGAACTACTACAGACTATGCTCACATATCTGTGTCATTTACTACGAAGAATATAATGTGGCAATGCTGGTTGGTTGTGTCCTGTGTAAGACCCAGACAACAGCATTATCACTGCCTTATTTTAGGATAAAGAGTAAATCTACAGCCATTTAGTAGATTATGCACAGACCTTACAAGAATATTCTTTATTTTTGCTAGGAAATATTTTGGAAGACATTTCAAAGTAGAAGAGATGCAGGGTTTGTCTGAAAGCTTTTAGATCACTAAATTCACAGCCTTAAAGTCATATGCAGAACCCAGCTCATCACACAGGCCACTAACACTGCAACATCGATCAGACAGAATCACTACCTCTCAATTTTCATACTAAGCAGTCAGTCTCAGAAAGGTCTCAAGAATCACTAAGAACTCTGCTCCCCAGAGCATAAGAATTACACTTAATTCAATCACTCCAAAAATCTTAACAAAACCAAGCTTCACATCATCCCTCAAAGGTCAGCAAATGTAGGCAGTTTTGGATTAAGGATGGGAATTAAATCACAAGAAGTCCTCACAGTAGCTTGTTTGCTCTGTACTAGAAGTGAGAAGAGATTAGGAACCTGACCAAGACAAATTGATATCAATAGGTATGAACTTCCAGTAATCACAGGAATGAATAAATGAACAACGACTTGTAGCTGTCTTCTCAAGACCTAGATCTAATCAACAACGAAGTACAGACAGGTTTTGCTGGTCAAGGTCTTGGCTTGCAGAACTCTTCACCTAGGAAAGGGAATCTGAGCTCCTCATGTTTTCACACACACTCCTAAGCCACTTCCTCTAGCTGGTACATCTGTGGAAGTTCAAAAATGCAAACCTCATTTGCTTGCTTTTCTGTTTTCCTCTTGCTCAATCACAGAGCTGAACTGTATTTAGAATATTGTCTAGCCATGTACCAAAGATGACTTGCTAAACTCTTCAAGGTTTTCTGTTTACATAGGCATAGCATGATATTCGTGTCTTGCGCCATGTAAGACAGCCCAAGTTAATTCATCTGCAAGAAATAAGTCACTTCAGTGATACATCTTCATGGGACATAAGTGAAGAAAAGCACGCACATTAGATCTATTGGTTTTGACTCCCACTGCTGAAATGGGAGGGTGGAAGGGAAGGGAGAGAGAATCCAAACTAAACAGAAGATTTCAGTCAGAGTAGCTGGGATTAGACTTTGAAGCTAAGGAAAGTTAAAGCTTGAAAACAGACACTGAGATGCAATATATGTCAGTTCTTAGATAAACTGTCAACTAGTTTTAGAGTGTCTCTGCCAAGAAGCCAATCTAATAAAAGTCACAAAACTGGGATTAAATTGGGAAATCTGTCTGTAGTTGGCAACAAGTGACAAACAGAATTAAGTTTTTTATACAGTATATGAGAATCAACATTCAAATAAAGTTCCTCTAGCCATTCTATTTGTGGTAATTTCCATGGGTTACTATGCTAATGTCAGATTATTTTGATACTAACTGTTAACATGCTAAAGTCAACAGCAATATAGGTTTTAACTTCAACAGACCCAGGATTTTAAAATTCATATTCACATCCAAAAGTGCTAAAAAACTGACAGGAATTACTACAATCTATGCAATTCCCATTTTTGCCAAAAAGGTTACAGGTAGCAGAATGGCCCCGAAGCTAGATTACATGACTCAAGATCTAGCTTTTTTTCTAGTTGTATAGCTCTGTGATGATAGAGCAATACAACTCGTTGCTCTATCACAGACTTTCTATGTTACCTTACCAGATTGAATAGCTTCCTTAGGTCTCAGTTTCTCATACATAAAATGCACATAATAGCCTTGTCTGGAAGGGTGCCTTGCTGTTAGGTGCTCAAAAAATTATAGTGATGGGGTCAAACAGATCAGTCACAGAGAGAAAATGATGTGAAACTGTACCTTCAAAATGACTTGCATTGAGAGAAGATTTTGTTTGCCATACTGGACAAATTATAATCATCCAGCAGCACCCTCTACAACAATATTGCCAAGGCACGGCAAAGGCTTGCCAGAAGAGAAGCTCATTTCACTCCTCCATGTGCCCCAAATTTCCACATTTCCACTAGAACTTGTTTGACACACCCCACTCCCCCACTCCCCATTTTCGGGTTAACATTCTTATACCTCACTCCTGCAGAACATGTCACTGTGGGATCGGATGACCACCAGTAACTGCAGGAGGGACACTTGGAGCATATGAGTATGAGCCGGGAATATGAGCAGGGAGAGAAGCAGGGGAATACTGCTGATAGCAACTAAAACTGGCAGCTAAACAGATTCAGCTATACTGCAAATCATGCTGAATACGCTACATGTCTCTGTGGCAATGATGTTGCACAGCCCACTTACAAGGTGATACTAATAGCTAGAGAAAAGTAATACGCAACTGTTTGAGACATATTTACCAGTGCATTTCTTAGCTTTTTCTGGCTGGTTTTAAGTCTTTTGACCTTCCAACCACACCCTGACAATATTAATGCAACCACCATTGCTTTTCACTAATGCCTGTATATGAGCTATCCAAGTTTCAAAAGTTACAGTCTATTCAGCATATGTAGGTATAATTGTACATAAATTATTATATATATTCTAATTTGTACAGAACATTTACACCTCTAGATAGGAGCATGAATTCTAGTTTTCTAGCTGGTAGACAGCACAATTTTAAATATCTGGCTACTATATTAAATAAGTGTGTGAACTGATTTCTATGAAAATTTTGTGCTCCAGGAAAGTTGCCAAAAAGCAACTAGCACCCTACATTTTTGACCCAGTAAGAGCTTGAACCTTTGTACTCTTTCCCTTAGTTTCCTCAGAATGCTGAACTGCAGCCTAGTTTAACACTGTACCCAGTGATCACATATCACATTTACTTGTTCTTTATGTGACACTTCACGAAATATTTGTCTGAACCACACTTTGCCCTACTCCAGTAGTACTCTAGCTTATGTGATAAAGACAGTTCTTCAGAAAGCTGTATTAGAAACTAGTTTCTGTTCTTACTAATCCTAGAAGATAATCTACAAAACAAGGAAAAACATCCAAGCTTATATTCTCTATCCAATGGTGTATTTCCACTTATTTCAGAGATTCCTGCTCTTTATAAGAAATTTGGTATAACCCCTTCAGTCTATGTGTGCTGGTATTAACATTTTCACAGCAGTGTTAACTTAGTCTTGTATTTCATAAAGCGTATATATGCACACTAAACAATACAATTAGAAATACAAACACTTAAGTATGAGCACAACACACAGGTAATACTTTGGGGCTGTGGGAACCCTAACTTCAATGTTTTCTAATTTAAAATGCAATTTTGAACATAACTCCTTAAAATAGCCAGTCCCAACATGCAGTCAGACTGCACGGCTCCTAGCAGAGCCTGTGGTGTTTGTGTGGAAACACAGTGACTCTTGTGTCTTCTATGGGCAGAGAAGCAGTCACCAGAATTGATTGCCAAGTGTTGATAGTGAAGCAATATGCATTTGTTTTGAC
Source organism: Loriculus beryllinus (assembly GCA_039877255.1). NCBI lineage: Eukaryota > Metazoa > Chordata > Aves > Psittaciformes > Psittacidae > Loriculus > Loriculus beryllinus. The sequence continues at coordinate 31,708 of JBCJKH010067741.1, read as the reverse complement.
AAATTGCAGCTTTTATTTGATACCTTTTTCTGTGTATGTACCTACATTCAGAGTCACATGCACTCAAGAAATGTGAGAGAAAACCTTTTCCATGATTAACTTCAAAGTGGCTCCATGAAATGCATTGCCTCCACTACCATATTTTCTTTTGCAAGCAGACACATGAAAAGGAGGAACTGCCCATATTTCTTAATGAAGTGACATTTGTAAGAAATTAATATCTTCAGCACATCAGTCAGGAAAAAAAATATACACCGTTCACATAATACTTCTTCAGATCCAAAACAAAGGCAAGAAACATTAGGTGAGTTGCAGCTTGAAAGTAATTGCTCTAAAGTTTAATTTATGTTAGCTGGTTAGAGAATTTACACCTGTATCATAGAATCATAGAATACTTAGGGTTGGAAAAGACATTAAGATCATCAAGTTCCAACCCCCCTATCATGGGGCAGGGACACCTTGCACTACCTATGGAGTAGAGGAAATAAAAGATATTAATTATCTTTATCAACATTGTTTGGTTTCACCTGTAGGCCACTGTGACTACAACAACCCTACACTATTAATATTATATACCACAACCTCTTTAGGGCAGCAGTGAATCTGAAAAAAAAAATATATGAAAAACTGCTGACTAAACTCAACTATAAACAATACTGGACTCTCCCATTAGCTTGAAGTATTTCATTGCCTTTTAACTCCACTCTGTAGCATTTTGTTCTGGAGTCAACACCTTACTCATTAATGGGATGCCTTCAAAGTGTAATGCTAATGCCTTCCTAGCCCCATTACTTCCCTCTGCTAGAGAACACCATACCATGAACAGCTCACTTCATGGACCAAGCAATGATTCCCTCATCTTCCACATACATTGAGAATGCATTTAAAGTACAATACTGCCTTTCTAATTTCAAACATTATTATTGTCATTAGCAATTTTCATTTCCAAAACCTGCTTTTGACATAGTCACCACAAAACTGAACTAAAGAAAATCTTGATCTAGAGATTAGTTACATAATTCTGAAAAAAGTTATCACATGCACATTTTGTAGGTCTGATGAAACATGTATATAGCTCAATAAAGTTCAAGACTGTATATAACTAAGATAGTCCAGTGACGGATTTACGTACTGCTATACAAAATGATGTTAATTGTTGGTAAGGCTCACTGGGCACTAAATAACTGGTCTGCTGATTTACAGATTATGCAGATTGAACAGTTTCATATGCGAGAGCAGATGCAGGCCCCCTACTTTTTTTTCCTTTTTTCTTTATTGTGTTGTACTTAAATCTAAAAGGTGCTGGCTCTTGCAAAAGCCCTCTTCTATTTTTTAGCCTTCTAGACTAATGCTGCCAGATTACTATCTGACTATGAGAAGTCTTAACACTTTTGATCCCTACTCATTTTATTCTAATCTGAGTTCAGAGTTGCCCCCTCCAAGCAAAAATTCTACACAGACTTACTGCGACTAGCTTCGAAGAAAACCAATTTGTGAGTTACTTCACCTACTGCATCCATCAGCCCTGTTGCCCTCTAAACATACCTAACACTTGAAAAATGGCTTATCTTTGCAAAGGCAATAAGAATGCTCAAAAGTGCTCAAATATGATAAATGGGAAACATGTATGCAAAACTGTACTTACAATGATGTTGTCATATAACCAATATTCAGAAATTACATAATTTTTGAGAGGTTCATTACACAATAAACAGTAACATGTTTGAACAGGCAGAAATGAGACTTTCAGTACCATACTTGTGATGTTGCTCTGACCTTTATTCATGTGCCAAATCGTTAGATGATGGAAAGGAAAGGAGAGAAATAGATAAGCCCTGCCTCAATTAATCCTAATTAGCCTCCACATTTCCAAAGGCCACACAGCATGTGAAATTCCTGAAAACAATCTAATTCTTAAAAGAATTATATATATATAGTATCTTCAGGTCCTACTGGAAAATACAAATACCCAAAGTAATCCTTTCTCAGTAGGTCATTTCTTTGCCACAGATTCTGCTCTCTGCTGCTAAGAACTACTTAAAACAACATGAAGGAAACTCTTGAAAGCTCTCAAAGAAGTAGAAGGAAACAAAACCTCCAAATATGTTCTTCAGCACATTGCTTGCAACAAAGTATGTAGGTTTGAATTCCTTAATTTATGTGAGACTCTAGAAAAAAATATGACTGCAGTACATTTTGATTACATGGCTGCTTCTTAGAACTCAGTAGTCACTCCATGAATTTTACTTGATTCTTCCTTCCTAAAAATACACAGGCCTTTTTCTCAGTATCAAATGTAAAAAACTGATTGCTTAACTTTCCCTTGGAAGACTATAACCGGCTCTCACCATCTAAACTGAAAAATAATAGCTTCAGTTGATTAGATATCCAAGAATCTCAAGTTTTACACTGGCTTAACTGAGAATAGAATTTGATCTATTAAAGTGATTTGTTGAGACATGCTGTGTGAAAGAAAAAAGCTCAACAAGATGAAACTTTATCAGGCTGTTTGCGAATTACCAGCTGTTGGCCAGCCCACAGAGCAAAGCAAGCCAACTAAGTGGATGGTACCATCTAGTGGCTAGCTCCTACCCTTTGGCACGTGTATTGCACACTTCTACAGGCCTGCAAGCTCAAAAGCTGTTTGGCAAAGCTGTATTTGCAGTGGTAATTTGAAGAAAGTGTCAGAGAGCAGAGTGTGCCTGTCAGAGTGGAGGGACAGCATTAAAGGTAAGAAAGGTATCTTGAAGGAATTTTAGATTAAAAGACCGATATGCAACATCTACCACTACAGAACCAATAGCAGGTACTACCAGCGTATTTATTTCACCATGAAATTTCTACCTTTTTTACTTTGTGGCTGCCATGTTTTCCTTCTCTCACCCCCAAGTCTTACAGATCCCTTTCTCCTCAAAGCTGCCTTATAACCTCTCAGCCTTTTGCTACTTCTCTTTCCTTGGTCTCCTGAAGAAATCAGAATATTTTGTCAGTGAAAATCTTATGCTGCCTCTCCATTTTTGCTCCTTGCTATTTGGAAACTACTGGTCAAGAGCATAATCAGCAGTATGATGAAATGGCTAAATGATCAGGGATGTAAGACCCAGTGACTGAGGATCTTTGCTGGTTCTCTTACTTTTTATAGCATTTAAGACAAGATGTTTTTTCTGAAACTTGGTGTTTTTTTCAGCAAATGGAATATAACTAAGGATAAGCTACATCCTTATATACTATTAACCAGTTTGTAAAATTCTATTTAAAAACTAAGAATTATTAGAATTGGACTTTCAGAATTTCTCAAGTATTTATCCTTGAAGCCACAGATCATTTCCTTCCTATAAGAAAGCAACAAAACCCACTGTAACAGCACTATCTGACAGATTAAAGTGGGATTCTGAAGATCCAAGCTTACCACAGCAGAATAAAACAAGCCTGCTCACAGAGATGTCAGTGTCCTCCAATAGAAACAGGAATGCAAGCTCTCACCTTGCAGACTGCATAAATCCAGGTCTGAGCAAACTGATTTGGTTACTGCTACAGGCCTACATATTGTAATACAAGCTTCCCTGTAAGACAGTTTATTATCATTTAAGCAAGACTTTCTTGCAGCTATGTTAGCATAGCTAGGCATCATCTGCTACCAGAGAAGTCCATTCAGGTGTATCTGTAGTGCTCCACCATTCCCAGGATAAACATTTGTTTGGTGTGAAAACCTGAAGCCGGCTGTTGTTCTGAAGCTTCACACGTCACAGCAAGAGACATTTGGCCAAATGCCTCTTGGTCTAGATAAGAGTCATCCTCAAGCAAAACAGCTAAGTAGAGAGGTTTCTAATTGACTCCATGGGATTAGGAGAAGAGTCATAATCACATCAAACTACCTGGAAATGGTCATTTATGGTAGGAATAGACTGAGTTTCTTGCACCATCTCTTTAATCTTCTAAGGATTTAAATGTGATGCGTTCTGCTTTCCCAGTTACATCAGCTAGAAATTTGGTTTTAACCTGAGGGCAAATTAGCTGACAATATTTAATTTTCTTCCTAGTTTTCTCTTTTAGTAGGTATAGTTTTCCTTATTTATTTCTGAATTGAAATATATAGCCGTTTTCATTTCTATATTAGCAGATGACCAATATTTGAACATTAAAACCTCAAAAATGTGGTATATCATAATGATCTTTTTTGATCAACAGTGTGCAAGAGTATATTTTTTTCATAGGGAGGTGAAGCAATTACATGATTGATTTTTCAGCTGCCTTTGAAAAACTAAGTTTCATTAGTTACATTCAGCAAATTTAAGAGGCTATGAGAATCTGTGTCAGCAGATGAAATTCAAACTGTTTCAATATGTCCTAGTTTACGTAGGCTTTTTTGTTTTTACTAATTTTAAAATTAGTCTAAAAGGGCCAAGAACTGCAAATACTACAGAACACAACTCGTCTGGTTCAGAACCGTGCCTCTCTCACTCTACAGGAATACAGGATTTCAAGCTTTGAGCAGAGGCTGATGAATGAAATAGAATTTCGCCTTGAACGTACCCCCGTGGATGAATCAGACGATGAAGTCCAACACGAGGAAATCCCTACAGGCAAATACATAGCACCAATATTTGATAAGAGACTTAAGCACTTTCGTGTAATGGAAGGATCTCCGATTACATTCACTTGCAAAATAGTTGGAATACCTGTTCCTAAGGTAGGTCATTCTCACTGTTAGCGGTAAAGGAGTAAAAATGCTATTTTCTATACATCCCTCCGGAAAGCCTCATTCCTAAGAACATGGCTCTCTGGAAGGAGCTCTGAAACAAATAATATTTATTTTAATAAGTAGTGACTTTCTAAAATAAAAATGATATATTCTTCTGAGGACGTATCAGGTCTTGATGTAATGTATGGACTGTCTCACAAGTTCCTGATTACAGTCGCTGGGGTTTGTCTGATCACTACAGGTATACTGGTTCAAGGATGGCAAGCAGATTTCAAAGAAAAACACGCATTTCAAAATGAACAGAGAAGAAGACGGAACATGTTCTTTACATATTGAAGCTTCCACTAATGATGATGATGGCAACTATACAATTATGGCTGCAAACCCACAAGTAAGGTGTTTGAATTTCCACTACAAAAATTCTTGTTTCATCTCTTTGTAATATATTTTAAAAGGAACAGAGATTGGGCCACCTACTCTGACATTGAGTGGTGACTATCAAAAATCAAATTACTTCAGAGGTTAAGAGAGGAAAGAATGTAATGAAGAATGATGAAACTACTGCCCTATTCTTACACATCCCAGTCACAATCATTAAGGACATTTTTTCACATTAGTAACTCCTGTCCTATCTTCTGACCCCACCACCCCTGCTGCTGACAGATACCTTTTGAGATGTGGTGAGAAGACAGACATATACCAGGCAGAAAGAATAGAGCAAGAGGAAACAAAGAGTTACGTTGAATTTGGAAGTGTTACTAAACACAACTATTCTTCTTAGGATGCAAAAATGTGGATCTGCAAGTAGTCTCATACCCTAATACCATTCTCCTTCACCCTATGTGTTAACTTAGTTGTTTATTTAGCAGTACACTCAAGTAGATCAGGCAACTTGTTCCAGTTTGAATTAGTCCCTTTTTGTTGAATTATATTTCAGCCCAACTACTTTCCAGTTTCTGTGTGACTGCACGAACATATATGCTAGTCCCTGTGGAGAGATAGTGGCAGGAATAAACAAGCAGGGACAGACACTGCTCAGGCTGGCTTACATAGCACCACTGCTAAATACGTTGCCATAGCCTTGAAGAGGCTGAGAAACACACTGCTGTGGACACACAAAGAAACCCCTGCCTCACCTGCACTCCACCACGATAATAGCATTTGCTTTGAAAAAGTAATATTTATACTATAATTATATAAAATTATACTATAATTATATAAATTATAAAATAAACCCTATTGCATTGTAAATGATTGATAAATATTTATATGTTACACAAAATGAGCTATTAACCAACTACTAATTCTGTTTCCATTGTAATTTGTAGGGGAGAATCAGTTGTTCAGGCCACCTGATGGTTCAGAGTATCCCTGTTCGGGGCCGAATATCATCAGCTCAGCCTCACAGGTAGAAAAAGACAAATTCTTCAGACCCTCTTTACACTTCTTACTGAAAGTGTTCAAAATAACTAGCTACTGTACTTCAATGCACTCTTACTTCAGTTCTCAACGATAAAATGGAAGTAACAGTGACCCAAACGGTCACTTGTAGAATATAGTATTTTTGAAGGTCATCTTCAAATACAGGAAAGTTTAAGTGTAAAGTATTATTTTATTTACCTCTTGCAGTAAAGGCAAGGGATGGATTAGCAAAATGAAATTCAGCCAAAAGAAGGCAAAAAGAAGTGAAGAATAGCCTGGGAATCCAATGATACTACATGATGTAGTTAATTTGGTAATCTTTCTAAATGGAAAATATGCAAATATTAAATTTCAATCAGTCTATTTCTTTCTACCCTTTTATTTAACTCTATCTGTCCATCCTTTTTGTCAATTTCCTCGTTTTTTTAAGCATAATGAAAAAAACTTTGCCTTCCAAATATATACATGCAATTTTTGTGTTGCAGAACACGATCTCGGGTGCCAGAAGGAGACAAAGAGGCAGTTCAAGAACGCTTTTTCAGGCCATACTTTCTACAGGCTCCAGGTGACATGGTAGCACATGAAGGTCGACTTTGTAGGTTGGATTGTAAGGTATTTCCTCTGCTCATTCTTACTTTCTCTACCTGTGTACACAGATTGCTAGGTGTTTTCATGTTTTTTAATGCATGAGTGAGCACCCCCTGTTAAAGTTTTAATGCTGCATTTAAAAAAATTATTTCTTATTGCCATTGTATCTGAGCTGATTCATGGTATTTCTTTTCAACACATGCTATACGGAATGAAGAACATAGAAAACACAACCCCAGAAACAGAAGTCTCTACTTACAAGGTTGTTCAAATTACTAGACATGTGCACTGTGTCCTTTACCAGTCTGAATTCTGCTTCATTATCAGATTCTTGAACATAATCCAGAATAGCACAAAACCATGAGAAAGAGCGGATTCAGCGTGTTGCATTCTGCTCAAACAAATGTTTCCATTGTATTGGACTGAATTACTGAAGGTTAATACTCCCTGAAAAGAGGGAACAGAGCCCAGTTAATTTTATGCTTCACTGGCATTCACAGATGCAGAAACATCCTCATTTACAGATTCAAATCCTAACATGAGAGAGTTGTCAGAGGCTAGAGTACATGCAGGAAATATCCTGTTGTTGAAAGCTTAAAGAAATTCATCTGCTCCAATGTATTTTAGTAGTACTTCTATGTCCCAGTAGTGCAGCAAAGGTGGTAGTGCTGACACTGACCTCTTCCACACTCCAGAATGTCTCTTACCCTGAGGAGGGCAGAAGCTCTGAAGCACAAGTTAATGTCCTGAAGATGAACAGGATTCATTACTACTAATTTATGATGAAAAGCTTACTAGGGAGCATGCCAAAGAATTTTGTTATTCTTAGCTCTGCTATCCTCGCAGAGCTTATGAAGCCCTTAAAGCATGTCTGGTATTGCACAAACCTAGAAGATAGCAGTCCTCGTTCAGGCAAGTTCCACTTCCCTCTTTCTCTGGTTTGTAGAATATTGTTTGGAAAGCAGTATTTTAAACACGAGTAAGTACTTCTATCTATCGGAAAGATCTTTAAGACTATAATACAGCCTAATAAACTTTCTAAGAGATATTTAATCTATAGTGTTTTAAAGCATGTGAGCTTAGCAGCCACAAAGAACTATATCATTCTTCATCAAATTTATGAAACAAGGTAATTTGTGTAAAACACTTCATCTCTATTAAACTCTGAAGTGGTTTAGATCTAGGGGTTTTATACTCAGCATTACAAGAAACCCAGAAAATTAGCAGATTACTAGCAGTCTTTTGTGACTCTGATATATAACCAAGTATCTTCCTTTCCGACTAAGAAAAAGGTAGACATTTCATGTATTTTTTGCTTGTTTATTTTCTGGATTTCTCCCTTTTGGAACTAATCAGTGGAAAACAGAAGCTGAGAAATAAAACAAAACAAAACAAAACAAGACAAACAAACACTAGTCTTTCTGTTCTACACTTTGACATCATTCAGATAGCAAACCTATCTGTCATTTTGACATTTGTCTTTGTTCCACTGTCCATCAGGTTAGTGGATTACCAACTCCAGACCTGACGTGGCTTCTGAACGGCAAACCTGTGCTACCAGATGGCACCCATAAGATGCTGGTCAGAGAGACTGGAGTCCACTCTCTTCTTATCGATCCTCTCTCCCAAAATGATGCTGGAACTTATACTTGCCTTGCCACTAATAAAACAGGACAAAATTCATTTAGTCTGGAGCTCACTGTTGTAGGTAAGAATCACTGAAAAACTGGTCACAATGATGAAGTTATTTGTATGTATTTCTTCAAATGTACCTTGCTTAGTTTCCCTACAGAGAAGTATAAATAAATAGTTAATCCACTGAGATTACGAGTTCAAAAGCTATAAAACTCACTGATAGAAGGAAACAGACCTGGTGCTCAGTCAATAGATGCACTCCTGTTATTAACAGATGGTTGTAATTCTGTCTCATCATCACTTTACCTCTTCTCTTGGCAAAATGACAAAATTCTCCTCAGAAAGTGCACAGGATTTGAATTCATAGTATATGTTGAGGTCTCCTGGATTTCAGTCCCAATTTCATTAGTTTAAAAATGTTTTTAAATAGAAAAATACAAATCTGAATACTATTCTTTAGTAAAGCCTTACTAGATGTGAGATATTGAAATTCATAAATCTTACACTAGTTTCCTGCAATGGTAGTACATTTACACCCATTAGATATGCATACATTCTTCTATGAACATCATTTCTGCCTACTATTTTCTTTATGTTCCCTTACAGAGGCTATGTCATGGCATTTCATTTTCCTTCCAATATCCCATTAAAAATTCACAACCTATTTTGATATCAATAAGAATAATTTTTGGTCATGTTCTTCCATAGTGTTCTAAAGTGAAACAAACAATAAAGTATCTGTTGTTCAATAGTTCTTTTTACTTTTCCAGCAAAGGAAGTGAAAAAAGCCCCCATGTTTTTGGAGAAGCTTCAGAACTGTGGTATTCCTGAAGGGTACCCTGTCAGATTAGAGTGCAGAGTTGTGGGAATGCCACCCCCCATATTTTACTGGAAGAAGGATAATGAGACCATCCCATCAAACAGAGAGAGGATGAGGTACTGCACCATCATATCCATGCTTGGAGTTTCTTGTGTCTGGACTAATTGTTTCCTTGAAGACCTGTGTTATAAGTACAGGTGGTGATGTTTTTAAAACAACTTCTTTGACCCACAAAAAGTTTTAAAAGCTGGTTTCACTGTGAGGTGAACAATAGCTACTTCCTTGATTGAGAATAAAGGCATGGAGCATAATTTGCCACTGATTTGGTGAGTGGTGATAGACTTTTCAGGCCATAGGCCTGATAGAGCATATGCAGCTTCTTATTAAAGATACGATGATAGGGTATATTAAGGCATTTTAGCAACTTATTCTTTCTCTCAACTATTTTTTCCTCAGTTTAGTTCTATGAATGAATTCAAATTCAAAACTGTTAGAACATGGTTGTGAATGCCCCAGAGAATGGAATAATAGAGAGTTTAGCATATCAGATACAGAGGCTGATAAAAAAATTTGGTCACAAACACAGGCAAAGACTTTGATCCCTGCTGACAAAATAGAACAATGTTTGGGATCAGACCTTGCATTCAAATGCATCACTATTTTTTAGGTTTTGCAAAAGAAAAGCTGATGAAATAATGTGGCTGGCTGTAATTAATGAAAAATTAATTGCTTTCATTTCCTTTTTAAAGATTTCTACTTCAATATAACTCTTATTTTTAATATTTTATTTCACTTGGCTTCAACTAATGTTTAGATTTTGAGTCATTGGATCTCTGAGATCAGCTTCAAGTAGTACTATATTTTTACATGCACACCCTGCAGGCTTTCTGTAAAGAAATTTGGCTCCACAGCAGCACTTGTTATGAATGCACACCTATCACAAGCTGTGTTTCAAGCTTACTTAAAAATCTTTCAGTGTTCTCCCTGTCCCCATTCAGAGATTACTGCTCCTCTCCAAAAAGTCCACCTGACTCTGATCTTCTACAGCCTGTAGCCTATTCCTCTGCCTCTAAGCATATTACTCAAGGATATATTTCAAATACTGGTACTTTCGCAGGAATTACAGTTACACACATTGGAAACACTGTAGTTAATGTAAAATGCATAACTGTCCTAAAAAGCCTCATTTCCAGTTCTTTCACAGAAAGAAATTAAATATATACTATATTTATTAGAATATATATATTAGAAAATGAGGTTTCGCTTCAGCTTAGCAGAGAAATATCTAAGGGAAACCTCCCACACCTCACAAAGCCAGGAGCTAACATCAGTTTTGTAACAACCCTGCTATTTTGGCCAGTCATGACCAGCCTGCCTGCCCCTAAAGACTTCGAGTGCTTTTGCAGAGGTCCATGTGAGTGACGGCCAGCATTGTCCTTGTTTGTCCCTAACTTAGCTCACTATTATTTTCCTTCCTAAAGCCTTTTGGGATACCTTTTTTGTATCATGGTGTGGACCTGCATAAACTTCTATACTAGTACACCCCCAGCATAAGGCAAATTGTGTAGTGCAGAGAGCAAATGGTGAATGTTCCCTTTCTCATTAGGGCTACTGGAAGCAGAAAATGTTCTCTTGGCCTGAAATTCTTGGTTTGCTTTTTCATTCCAGTTCATAAGAAAAGAAAACCTCAAATTTCAGAACTTCCTGCCACTTTAAGTATTTTGATGTACTCATCTCCCAGCTCTTCCTTAATAATGAGGGAACCACTTGGGTTAATGATAAGGACCAACTACAGCCTATAGAGCAGAGGAGCCTCAGTTCTCTGATACACTACCAAATAGTTTTTCCTGGAAATTGCAGCCAGGAAGTCTGAGATCACTGAAGAGGAAGTCTGAGATCACTGAAGAGCAAAAGAAGAGGAGGGAATAATGAAGCAGGTTTCTTTTAGAGTGCTGGCCAAACAAACCTAGGATTTTGCCATTCAGTCATTTTCTCATGGAAAAGGGTGCCATAAGAAAGTTTATGAGTGGCTCTGGTTATTGTTGTGAAGAATATCACAACTTTCTAGAAATGTTCTTGGTATTTTGTTACATTATTCTTCTAGCTTCTGAACTAGGAAAAAATAAAATATGACTTCACAGCAGCTTTGCATAGGCTTAGTTCATTGAGTTCAATAAGAAACTCCAATATTAAAACATACAGAGTAAGAATTTAGATCACACTGTCACAGGATGGCTTTGCACAACTGGGAGGAGGAAGAATAGATTTCAGTTACCTTGTCATTAGCTGAGACCATACTGAAAACAAATGTATTGACTAAAAATGTCTTGGAATGCTACCTGAGAATAGAAGCTGTCACCTATATATATATATATATATATTTAATGTATGTATTGTAAAATATCAAAGTTGCTATGTTCCTGAGAAATACTAATTCCAAAACAACTACTTTCCCAGCATGCATCAAGATACAACAGGCTATGTCTGCCTCCTCATTCAACCTGCCAAGAAAGCAGATGCTGGCTGGTATACCTTGTCTGCCAAAAACGAAGCTGGTATTGTCTCTTGTACTGCTAGACTTGACATATACGGTAGGTATTGGCTAGTAAATCAAACAAATCAGAATTTATTTTCTTTGACTGGTTCCACTTCTCATCTAGTTCTTAGTCTGTAAATTGCTGGTTTTGACATGGATTAGAAATCAGTGTCACAGAATGATCACAGATTGATATGGTTATCAGGACACATAATGGTACAGCTAAATGGCCAAATTAGCTCTCCTGCATCAGTTCAAAGGCAGGTAAAAATAAAAGTAAAAAAAAAAAAGACCCAAGAAACCAAAAAACCAAAAAACACAAAACCCAACACCAATAGAAGAAGCATTTTACACAATATTTTCTACTCCCATTTTCTACCTTCCAAATTCCCTAGACACTTAAAAATACAATAAACGTGTTCAAGTTGCACCTTAGCTCTGTTTCCTTTGGCAGATGCCTGTGCTACAGCTCTGACCCGAGATGGAACAATAAATTGCACACAAGACAGTAGACCCCATCTTCTATGGAGCATGCATGATGCAAACTATGCCTGATTAATGGAGGTTAATTTGTGTCTAATGCTTGTTTAGGACTCAGGAAGCCACAGCCCAGTTCAAGAACTAAAGCACATTACTTAATTACTCTGTATCTATGCAAAACTTAATAGTTCAGACAAGTTATCTAGACCAACACAGTACTTTGATCACTTAAACAGCATAACAAAACATAAAATGTATTCCCCAGACTTTTGGATTATAACTATAACCTCAAAGCAGGAAAAAAAAAATCAAACCCAAACAAAACATGTGTTCGATCTTCTATTTCTTATTTTAAAAAAACCCCAACCAACCATACCTCAATTATCACAGATAACCACAAGTCACCAGAGCATCTCTGTCAGTTTTCTGCCACCTTGTGGTGATATAGACAATAGTAATGTAATGTTCAAGAGAGGGCTAGCGAGAGTCTGATTCAGAAAAGGTCGCATAAAATGAAAAATAATTCCTTAGGTATCATCTAAACGTTGCCAGACATAAATGAAATTTCCATACGCAGAATTCAAGGTAGAAACAGGAAAAAGATGTCAAGTATGAAATGCTTCCTGTTTCCAACCATATTTTCTAATGGCTCTACAAGCCTTATACACCAAAAGGAGTTGCAGAAATAATTTTTCTTTGTGCTATTTTGAATGGATGGGGTTGGGGGATTGAAAGAGTGGTCTGATATTTGCAATTCCATGTGTAAGGAGAAAGTACAGTAAATAATGAGTGTATTGTTTACATAGAAACAAACTGGGGACTACAAGAAAAAAGGAGGCTCTTTTTCAAGTATTTCCAGATAGACAGGGTTAAAATTCAGCAAGGAAAGACATATCCTATCAATGCTTCAGAAGCAGATTGTGGGACCCAAGAACTAAGTTATTCTTGGAGTTTTTAGCCCGAACGACCCTTTCATTTCAATTGCTCATAGATATGTTTGTCCAGTTTGTGTGCAGACACGGAGGCTTTGTATGGATAAATACCAGCAATGCAATACCATGCATTAATACCATGGATAAATACCAGCAATATCAATTTCCTCTTCTAAAGTGTTTTAAGAATTATAACTACTACATATTACATAGTAGCTAGATAGTAATTCAAAATTATAACAGTCTTTGTTCATATGGGAACATGCTGAATGCCATTTTTAAATTGCTGAATGTGTTTGGATTACATTTCTTTTGGTATCTTTAAGAAAATCTGGGAAACTTGTTACTAGTCATAAGTAGTAGAGGGAAATAAAAATTGTAATTGCTTCTTTAAATAAAATCCCTATATTACTACTTTGAAATTAAATACCACAAAAAAAAAAAAAAAGAAAAAACACACAAAATCAAACAAACAAACAAAATAACCCCCCAAAAAAGTCAAGAAAAGTCCCCCGAAGGACAGAGTAGCACAAAATCAAAAATCAAAGCCATGTCTAGTTTGTTCATCTCTCTTCATGCTATGGTATGGATTTAGTTATGATTGCAAGAGCTTTGGAGAAGGCTCCAAAGATTAAATGATTGAATTTTGGACTTAGTAAAATCAATGTAATGATTACCACTGAACTGAAATTGATGAAATTCCATCTGTGGACTTCAATAAAAATACTCAACATATAAACTACATGAATGATAATATTTGAAGAAACAAAGCTTAAAACAGGGAGCCACAACGCTGTGCTCTGTCCAAGGATGTTGGAATCAGCTTTCAGTTGTGTGCACTGATTTCTGTTGTTTCATTGCTAACTTAATGAGAGGTTTATACAGCCTATTCTGTTTCTCTTGCTTTCAGCTCAGTGGCATCGTCAAATTCCACAACCAATAAAGCTTCGACCTGGTGGCAGCCGGTACGCAAGCCTTACGGGTCAAGGACTTGACATTTTTTCTGCCTTCCCAACTACTGAAAGCCCTATGCTGTTTTCATCACCAACCCAAAAGGTGGTGGAGAGTGAAGAACTTTGAAAAACTATTGTTCCAGTTACACCTGTAGAGATACTAGAATGGGGGGGGGGGGGGGGGGGAGGAAGGGGCAACAACCCCAAAAAAAAAAAAAAACCCCAACCCAAAAAAGGT